>LR812537.1:14755163-14880163 GCA_903798195.1 Danio kyathit | reverse complement strand
CACGGGGGCAGCAATCTTAGGAGAGAACCCCAGACACTTCCTCCAGCTCCTCCGGGGGGGATCCCGAGGCGTTCCCAGGGCAGCCGAGAGACATAGTCCCTCCAGCTTGTCCTGGCTCTTCCCCGAAGCCTCCTTCCGGTGGAACATGCCTGAACACCTCCTTACAAAACGTGAACAAAACCCCAAGGTACTTGAACTCCTCCACCTGGGGTAAGGACTTTCCCCTAACCTGGAGATGGCAAACCACCTTTTTTCCGGTGGAGCGCCTTGGACTTGGAGGGGCTGATTCTTATCCCAGTCGTGTCACACTCGGCAGCAAACCGCCCCAGTGCATGCTGAAGGTCCATGTTTGATGAAGCCAACAGAACAACATTGTCTGCGACAATCCAGCCCAAGGCTGCACTTTAAAATTCTGTCCAAAAAATTATGAACAGAATTGGTGACAAGGGGCAGCCTTGCCGGAGGCCAACATGCACTGGAAACAAGTCTGACTTTTTGCCGGCAATGCGAACCAGACTCCTACTCTGTTCATACAGGGACGAGACAGCCCTTAATAGAGGGCCTCTGACCCCATACTCCCAGAGCACCCTCCACAGAATGCCACGAAGGACATGGTCAAATGCCTTCTCCAAGTCCACAAAACACATGTGGTCTGGTTGGGCATACTCCCATGAACCCTCGAGCTCCATGGTGAGAGTATAGAACTGGTCCAGTGTACCACGGCCTGAACTAAAACTCCATTGTTCCTCCTAGATCCTACAGTAGGTTCAACCATCGGTCGGATCCTCCTCTCCAGTACCCTGGCATAGACTTTCCCAGGGAGGCTGAGGAGTGTGATCCCCTATAGACAAAAACTATAAATAATAAAAGTATTTTTTTGCAGTGTAGTGGTCTGCAAGCACGTTGGGTCCCCAACAGCACACTGAGTCTAATCGGGCCAACCTCTGGACTTTTTTTTCACAGATTAGGCTCCGTTAGCCTGACTTAATGCACCAAAAGGGTTATTCTTAGGCCAAATTACATTGCGCATACAGGCAAGCAATGGAGGCAGAATATGAATGCAACAAACTAAATCACATGTTAAGTACAAGTTAGCAACACAGTAGATGTGTTTCAGGCACAAAAGGTAAAAGAGATGCAGAATAGTTTGTAAAAAAAAATGAAATTTAACTTCTAAATAATGATTTAATGTGATGTAGCTGTGTTAACCATCTTTCTTGAGAGTGATAGGACTATTTGCACATTCATCTGATTGTATGTATAGCTAAGGTTTATTAAAGAGGTATGGAATTTATTCTTAATACAATCTTAGTCTATTATTCAACCATTTAATCAGAGGAATTGATTTCATGAGAAACTTTGTTATTTTTGCTTTGAATTCAAACTGTTGGTTCTGCTTCGATTTCAAATTGTATTTGTCACTTACACAGTTATACTCAGTATAATATGCAGTTAAATGCTTTTGCAACCACCTGTGACCTTAAAATAATAATAATAATAATATTATAAGAATCAAAATTATGGAGTTTATAATATATATTCAATTTATTTAAAAAAAAAAATATTTAATAATAAAAAAAAAATTATATATATATATATATATGGCGTTTCTGTGTGGAGTTTGGTGAATTGGATTGGTTAAATTGTCCGTAGTGTATGAGTGTGTATGGATGTTTCCCAGAGATGGGTTGCAGCTGGAAGGGCATCCGCTGCGTAAAACGTGTCCTGGATAAGTTGGCGGTTCATTCCGCTGTGGCGACCCTGGATTAATATAGAGAATAAGCCGAAAAGAGAATGAATGAATATATATATATATATATATATATATATATATATATATATATATATATATATATATATATATATATATATATATTTATATATATATATATAAATTAATTAATTAATTGTATTAATGCATTATGTAACATTTTACCTGCATATGTGGCCAATATCAAATATAAAGGGCTTGACTTGCCTAGCGTGTCATTAAAGGGATAGTGAAAAGCCACACCCGCTAAGCCACACCCGAAACCGCCACACTCCAATCGTAGCTTTGCAACCATAGCTACGTGCAGGAGGTCTGTCAAGTTTTCGAGTGAGGGAAATAAACTTAAGCATTGTGCGTATGGATTTGCAAATCTGATACCCGGTATCCTTAAAGTTTGGACGGGGTGGTGGAATTTTATTCCCTTTCCAAAACCTAAAACCCAAGGGGAGAAATGCCAGCGTGGATCAAGCTGTGTGACGGGCACTAAAATAGCGGGGTTAAGTTGGTTTTGTTTTCGATATTCCTGACACATTCTGTGATAGACGGCAATAACTCACACACCTCTTACCCTAAAAAGACCTAAACTGTGTTTCCTACAAAAATACAAAGCAGGTTGTGTTTCACAGCTGTCTTTTTCTTCTTCTTTTTTTCGCTCGATATTATGAGCACTGCTCTGTTTAAGCCCTCGCAATAGCTGTAAGAGCGAGCACAATCCAGTCATATTTCCATCTGTTTCAAGCTACGAATATTTGAAATTACATATCAACTGAACAAAACAGAGATGAGATCTCAAACTGAGCACTTGCGATCTATTTACTTCACCCGCAGCTGTTTTTCAGTAATTTATAACCCTCATGCCCATGTCAGAGCTACAATTCACCTTTGTTTTCGTTTGCCTTTTGGAGATTTAGTCATTGGTGACGGCGTTATAGCGGGTTAGTGTCTCCTTTTATATTTGGTGTCGGATTAATATTTGCTGGTAGAGAAAATCTATTTGTTCGCTTCTGCTATTTATACTTTGATTTGCATTTCAATGTATTTATTTTTTCCACTTAACTGCAAATTAGAATAGAAATGGTATAAAAAGCACACAAACATGCTGACAGTTTTAGGTACTGTACATTGTTATGGGTCAGTGATGCTAATATTTGGCACAAATTCATAAATTTCCCCTTTCTGGCCGTTTTGTTCTATGAATGAGTTATGCAGAAGCACTGTCCATGTGTGTTTCCTCGTCGGTTAGTAACGCTATATTTCATTGCACAACAATTAGTCAATCAGGCTTTTTTGGCTAAAAAGAAGAGAAATCACGGTTTAATTTGTTACTATTAGATTATTTTTAAATTTCACCTACCCTGCTGTGCATGAACTAACGTTAAGCTGTTGAATGGTCAGCGTATGAGGCGGCTAGGCTAACCTAGCTTCAATTTTGATTAAATTATTTTCTAATCGGTTGCGTATTAAGTCGTGAATATACACCTGCAATGCATACTGCAGTCCTTTTTTGTCTGGCTTTCTCAGATATCTCACCTGTTCGGCAAAAATTACTAATTATATCCCTGGGAATGTCTGACACCGGTGCATACATATTGTAATAGACGTGACAGGCATGAAAGCTTGACAGGCGTAACAACAGTAACTAAGGTGAGCGGGGCTTAGCGAAGCGTCAATTGGTTTTAATCCTTTATGAATTTCTTTATTTTGTTTGAAATGTCAAAAGTATTTTGAAAAAATCTGAAAACATGTAACCATTGACTTCTATAGTAGGAAAAACAAATACTGTGAAAGTCAATGGTCAATGGCTTCTCCTAAAGTATCATTTTTGTTCAACAGGAGAAAGAAACACTTTAAGGTTTGGAACAAGTACAGGATAAGTAAAGGATTATCAGTTTTTGGTGAACTACCGTGTTTATAACATGCACTGATGATCTTCTTCAGTGAAAAATAGTAGGGTGTTGACTGATATGAGTGAACCTAATCTGTCACAGTGAATTTTGTATTATTTAACAAAATTCTCAGTTATCACGAGAAGATGGGTTTTAGTTGCATGACGAAGTCGATAAAGATTTTGCACAATTTGTGTTGGAAGCACACCTAGCTATAACATAAAGTGATATTGATTTTGGTCACGGATCAGGTCCGCCTGAAAAATTGCAGATGTTGTCAGGCTTGCTCAGGTTAGGACTTGAACACTACACTGCAGGGCTTGGTTAGGGCTGGAGCTTGGCTCTACTCCAAAAACAAAGGCCAGCCAGTCACCTACCACACCCTCCAGTTAATACTGTGCCAATTATTATCCTTGAACCCAAGCCCAATGGAGTGTCTAACCTGTTTCATGAAAAGGCAACATCAACCATCATAGTGTGTTTGCTTGCAGAGTTTGAGGGCATGTAAGAGAGCCAAGCCTGCACTCCCTTCACTGAGGGTGCACTGCTGCTGATCTCAACACAGTTATTTAAGGATTTCACTGAATATGCTCTCTTTTTCTTCCATGATTACCCACTGGTCCTCCTCAGCAATGAATCTCCTGCATCTCAACTTGATTTGCCCAGCCTAAGAATCTCCTGAATCTCTTGTTCCATCAAGCTCAAAGTCTTATATCCTCCCTCTCCCACCTCCCTTACTGACCTTTGTTGGGTGCTTTCACAACCTCTACTCATTCTCATTTAGCTTCAGCCTACAGTGCCCATCCACCTCTTGTCTTTCAGGCCTCTGCTCCAGCTTAGCATTAAGATCTCCTGGCTCCAACTTCAGCCACAGAGCCCTTAACTCCACCTTGGCTTTCCGACCCATCAGCTCCATGGTTTCACTGGGCTCCCTCAGTCCTCTGGCTCCACTTTATTCAGTTGTTGACCTGCCTTCATAGCAGGATTTCACTCCTCTGGCTGTTTCCCTTTTGGTCCTTTGTCTTAAGTTGCAGTATTCCAGGTCCCAAAAAAAAAAGATGCCCATCAAGTCCACTCATAAGCCAGTCACCTACAACTGGTTGAGCCTGCCTCTTCATTTTCCTAGGCCAGAGAAGAAGTGGTCCCCAACTGATCCTGGTTTCATCTAAGGCTATTTTTTTTCTCAATTTCTACCAAAGATGGAGTTTGAGTTCCTTGCCACTGTCGGCTTTGATTTGATCAATTGAGGTTGGTAAATCTTCCCTACTGTTGATCTGCCTCATTTTTGTGGAACTACCTAACTACCTACTGATTGCCTTTTTTTTTTTTTGTTTATCGCTGTAAAGCATTATATAAGTAAAGGTGTCTTCTAGGGCTGGGCGATATGGCAAAAAAAATCTAGATTTTTTTTCATAAAGTTAAACCGATTCACGATTTCGATTTTTTATTTATTTATTTATTTTTTTGCTGTGTAACTATAGTCAACTTAAAACATTGCAACAACATGACTAAAGTAACAATCTCTTTATAAGTAACTTGAAAAACCATCTGGTTAAGGAACATGTATTTTTAATGGCCATACATCCATAAATTGGTCAACAAGGTGTAGCCTATTACATTCCTATAGACAAATTCCTGCTTGACGTTTTAGAAAATATTTGTGCGTAGCTACACCACCTAGTATATATTAAAGATCACCGTGAACAACACAAATTCCCCACAGAAATTTATATTTAAATGTCTATCTTATATTTAACAGAATCGTATAACAGCCTATAGCTGAAATGTTGGAAATTGCTCAATTTATTTTTATAAAACATTTGTCAAAACGTATTGATATTTTTTTGGAGTAAAAACAATACCGACATTTAAGAATCCATATTTATTTTATTTATTCATTCATTTTACTTGTTTATTCGTGCATATATGGGTTATGATTTAATTCATAGCTACAGTACCTTGGACAGCTACAGCTACTGTGCCACTCCATAAAGCTTTCAAGCAAAAGTCCAAATTAAAGAAAATTTGACTTTCTGCGGTGACAGCCGACATTCACAACACGCCGTAACCGTCCTTCAGGTGGTGCGCAGGTATAAAATACAAAACCAGACTTCTGGGCTTTGAATTAGGTGCAATTATTTCCTCGTTGTTCAAAGAGTCTGCAAGTTTGTGTTCCATGGATATATGTTGTTGTTGATTCGATGCGCAGCAGGAAAAAAGGCTTTCAGCAGTGCATGTAGTCGCTGGTAAAGTTCTCACCCAGATCAGAGCGATCTGTGCTACCGAATACAGCACAGCATGCAATAAACTCACGCTCAGTCAGGCGAAGTAAAGGTCTCATTGCCTATATGTCAATCAAATTAATTAAGCTCTAGCCACGAGTAAAACTTTTAGCCTATTTTATTATTTTGTGTAATGTATATAGTGTAATTAGGGCGCTCTAGGCGAATGCCCTCAACCCGAAAGTGAAATAGAAACTTACCGGTTTGTGGATGAAAGAGGACCGGGAGGGGGTTGGTGTCGCGGATAAAAGTGAGAACCGGGGGGTTCTCGCTCACTATTCTGCCTAGGTCCTCTATGGATGCGCCGGCCCTGAGTGTTAAGCTGGATTTATACTTTCGCCTGGCGCCATCATCGCGCGCCTCCGCTGACTGCGCGCGCACCTCACGACAATGGGCTAGCGCGCTTGCGATGAGCCAGCTGTTGTAGCTCATCAACAGAGCCGCGACGTCAACACACAGAATCTGTCAGCACAATTCAGCATGGTTGTCTAACAGTTTAGAACGGTTTTGCACGATAGTGGAAAAGCTGCTTTAATATTTTTATTTAAAAAAATCGCGATTCCTCGATTTTATAAAAAATTAAATCGTCTTAAAACGTAAATTCGATTAATCGTAAAAATCGCCCAGCCCTAGTGTCTTCACTTGACTGCTGACCTGTGGTGTCACTCAGGTTCACTTTATTACTTACTATCTGTCTTTAGCTTGGGTTCCACCTGCATCATCTTCGTCTCCATCAGTCTACCCCTTGGGGTTGTGGGCCATCATGGTTTCTCTATTGACTCTGCCATGGGGTGCACTCTTCATCCCTCCCTATCTCCTCCTGACTTCTTTGCCTCAATCATCTTCCCCTTTGGTTTCCTGCCCTCTGCCAACCTCTCATTGGCACAGTGATGCACCTAAAAGAAGGAGGCAAATGACACATATTTTCAGACTTGGGTTTAGTTCTGTGGCCATTAATTTGACCTAAATCACTTTTACACAAGCATGCTGAATGGTTCTAAGAACAGTCGGGAACAGTTCCTCTTGTATTTCCACATGAGCCTGGTACGGAGGCGTCACTGCATGATTACAAATCATTTTTATTATGTGGACTGGTAGAGTGCATGTGCGTGCATGATGTTGCCTCTCTGTTGCCTATAGCTAGTTTCTCCATAGCTGGCTAAACGGAAGTACTATTCATATATTTATTTATTTATTTATTTATTGTTATTCAATGAAGTGAATATCAGAAAAATGTCCCCAAAACAGGAATATCTGATTATTGTCCACACAGCTGTTTACATTACATTACAGAGGCAACAACCAATGCATTTGTATTACATTCCGGAGACGTCCGTTATCAGCACCATAGTGGAAAATTAATCCGTAACAGTGCTGACTGACGAATTGACACATAATGGACGAGGTTTAGCTCAATAGTGACACAAATGGCTTTCGCTTTTCTCAGTCTTTTGTGATTAGGCCTGTCACAATAATCAATATATTGACTTATTGCACAACACATGGACATGTCCTCAGTCATTTTTGATGATGCAATATACATCGCCCATACATAAACAAAAAATATTCTAGCAACATTTTAGCTGACTGCAACATCTCTATCTCTATTGGAGGTGTCAGTATGGTTAAAAAAACACTAGTATTTGCTACAAATTACTATAGTATATTTTCATGTGAGTGTCTGACAACTGAAAATAGATCTGGTAGCAGATATCGTAGCCTCTAAACATTTATTATTATTTATTTAGGCATGCGCTTTCACATTCTGATTCCAATGCCTAATTATTGAATTGTTAAAATGACTATAATTAAATATTCCTAAGAATAAAATGGTATGTGTTCTTTGAAAGAGCGTACTTTAATTATGATTCTATTATATTGTCATTCTGGCCAGTGGTGTAGTCGGGGCTATACTCACGTTTACTCGGTATGCCAACTTTTTTACACAAGCTGTTTGGGTATTATGACTTCTGAGGACCAATAATTGCGTATACCCTCAGTATGCTCACTTGTTTTGCTGATTAGTCTTCCCTAATTTACATGTATTCGCGTCCCCTTTAACTGTATACCAAATGTTTTCTTTTAACTAGCATCTTAATTTATTGCAATTGGTGCATTTTTGTTTAACTTGTGCCATTCCCCGTCCCTTGATGACCGCAGAAGCTGTGAGAAAATTGAGCTGTGAGTTTTTCAAAGGCTAAGAAAAGTCAACTGAATGATGTCTTGCTAAAACATTCAGGTAAAATTACAAAACAGCATGAAGAACTTTGCTTTTGTTTTCCTGATTTTTTTACACTTTTTTATTTTAAATTTACTGTTTATGTTAACATTTCCCAGTGATGGGTTACAGCTGGAAGGGCATTCGCTGTGTAAAGCATATGCTGGATAAGTTGACGGTTCATTCCGCTGTGGCGACCCCAGATTAAGAAAGGGACTAAGCCGAAAAGAAAATGAATGAATGATGTTTATGGTAACAACATACAATACTTAAAATAGCTGTCTTGAAACACGATTTTTTTAAATACTTTTATTTTTAATTTTAATTTTATAAATACTTTTCTTTTAATAGGCTCGTTTTACAAGTCCCTATAGAGTTAAACAGTTTTTTTTTTTACCACAGCTTAATATATACAGCCAATCTCCGGGTCTGCTGGGGGTACTATTAGCTAAGCATAAATCATTGAACAGGATTAGACTATTAGCATCTCGCTTTAAAATGAACAATTTTGTTTAAATATTCTTCCTTTTTAAATAGATAGTTCACCCCAAAAATGAAATTTGTCATCATTCACTCAACCGTTAGTTGTTCCAAACTGGTTTGTCTTTTTTTCTTCACACAAAACAAGATATTTTGAAGATAGCCGGAAACCTGTAACCATTGACTTCTATAGTATTGTTTTTTTCTTCTGTGGAAGTCAATAGTTACAGGTAACTGATGTTAAATATATATTGCTAATGAATCAAAGAAACATTGACTTTCGTAGTTTATTTGCCTACTTTTATTTAAAATTTGGGTTGGGTGGGTAATAGTACACCACCTTTTTTTAGGACTACACCACTGATTCTGGCGTTATATAATGAGTGGCATTAAATGGCCTTAAAATGACAATAATATTGTTTATCGCGATATATTTTGGTGCAATATATATCATACAACAAAAAATAGATATCGTGACAGGCCTATTTGTTAGTCTCCATGAGTGTTTTGGTCTTTGATACCCCTGTCCTCAGTTCCGTTGATTACCCCAAGGTTTTTAAACGTAGCTCTTGTTTTGGTATTGTTTTTGTATTGCTTTCCTTCTGCTTTTTTTATTAAATGTTTTATTTTTTCTTTGTATTTTTGTTTTGTATGCCTTACAAAAATACTGATTGTAAAATAGCTGTATAAAATATTACAATATAATTTTAGAATATAAATTGTAATACTCCTATCAAACACAGTAATGTAATATTTTACATATGTTTATATTCATTCATTCATTCATTTTCTTGTCGGCTTTGTCCCTTGCGGGGTCGCCACAGCGGAATGAACCGCCAACTTATCCAGCACGATTTTACGCAGCGGATGCCCTTCCAGCCGCAGCCCATCTCTGGGAACTTCCACACACACATTCACACTCATACACTACGGACAATTTAGCTTACCCAATTCACCTGTACTGCATGTCTTTGGACTGTGGGGGAAACCGGAGCACCCGGAGAAAACCCACGCGAACGCAGGGAGAACATGCAAACTCCACACAGAAACGCCAACTGACCCAGCCCAGCCGAGGTTCGAACCTGCGACCCAGCGACTTTCTTGCTGTGAGGCAACAGCACTACCTACTGCGCCACTGCGTTGCCCCATATGTTTATATATTAAATGAAATTTTATTTAATATATCATAAAATCATGCTTTGGTGGTCATTGCTTTTGAAAACCCCTGTTCTATTTTGCCAACTTAATTTGTACACATTATTTTGCCGCTTTTCATTGTTTTCCCCAATTTTGCTCTACCCTGCTTTCCTTCATATGTTTTTGTTTGCCGTCTTCCTCTTTTCTCTCCTTCATGCGTTTCATCAATTCTATCCTTCCCTGTATCCTTCAGCCTATAAGTGGTTTTATGGTGAGTTGAGGGGAAACATCGCACTGCAGTACCTGGTCTGGGTCTTCTATCCCATGGTGCTCATCCTTTTTGCCTCCCTTTTCTGCCACCTGGTCGCTCCTCAGGCAATTGGTGTGTAGTCTGTCTTTACCCTCTGCTTTGATTTGACATTTTTAATTAGCTGTTTTCTTATATTTGCTAATATCCTATGTATGTAAATTATTTGCAGCTTCAACAACTGTAACTGCTGCAAACTGTTTACTACTCAATATCGCCACCTGCTGAGTATACAGTGCTTCTGACCACTGATTTACAATTATTAATATAACTATACATTTGGTTTTAAAATGTTAATAGAAATACAATAAACATTAACCGAACCGAACTGAAGTATACACAAAATCAACTTATACACTCAAATGTATTTTCAGTGCTGTTTTGTTCAAACTACTCATTTAAAATGAGTTAAAACAACACAATTCTTACAACTTAATTGTTTTACGTTGAATCCACTTAAATTTGTAAAAACAATTAAGGTAACTTAATTGATTTGTGTTAGGAAAACATGAAGGAATTGTGTTAAATCCTGCATTTTTTGTAGTGTTGTTAAGGGAACATTTTCTCCCTTTATTTGAAGTTGATGTACTAAAATAACTACAACTGTAATAAGTTTAAACATTAAATAACATTCTTAGTGTTAATACATATAAAAAAAAATAACATAAGTAAACATAGGAATAGTGCATTTTAATAATAGAACCATTTATTGCCAATAGATCAGGGGTGACAACCCTGCTCCTGGGTTCAGTTTTTCAAAAGTAATCCAGTGGGATTTTGGATTGCAGATTGGATCAAATCTTGGAAATGGGTTTTCAAAAGTAACAAAGGGATTTTGAATTAAGATTAGACCATGTAATCCAATCTTGCATTTGATTTGGATCAAACATGCACTTTGGGTTATTCAAAACTTTGAACTCAGATTGGGATCTATTTGAACTCAGAAAAAACAGGATTATCCTGATCCCATCAGAAGGGTGAATTCAGTTGTGATTAAATCAAATTAAAAAAAAAATTTAAAAATTAAATTTTTTAAGTGAATAATCACAAACTTAATGGTTTCTGATGATATATAAATAGATATTGTAAACAACAACAACAAAAAATAGCAAAGCAGTAATGTATTAGAACAAACTAAAAAATGTAAAACATTTTGTTTTGATTGCAGTGTTTCTGTTTTATACCATTAAAGCAAACAATGACTGTTTGTGGCTACTGGTATTTTGCCTATCTGGGGTCCGTTCTTCGTACATGGATTATTCTATTAGCTGGATTTGGTTATTGACGATTTGACACGATCCAGGATCATTTCGTTCTTCAAAACTCTTCTGAGAGTTTTTGTCACAGCAACTGTTCTGGTAGCTCAAACCTGCTCGTGAGCAGGCTTATTTCATATAAACACTATTAGATTGGGTCATTTCAAGCAAAGGTAATACTGAACGTATGTACCAAATTCTGATCTCTTCTTACAGTAGTAGTTATATACACGTATAGGAATATAGTAGGAATATAGTAAATAGTTTAAATAAATAAATAATATATACGTATATATATATATATATATATATATATATATATATATATATATATATATATATATATATATATATATATATATATATATATATATATATATATATGTTATATAAGTTTAACAAATGTAGAAATTAAACATATACAATCTGCACTCTGAAATAAAAGTACAAAAACTGTCACGGGGGGTTCTATCCCCAAGAGGCTCAAAGGGAACGTTTATTATTATGGACTCTTTAGATACAAACATGTCCTATTTTAAGGTACCAGATTTAGTTCAATTTGTGTATGATTAATACACATGCACAGTATTCGACTGTTTTTTGTTTTGTTTGTTTGTTTGGTTTATTTATTTAAGGAATAATCATACACATGTTTTGGCAGCTAATATGATGGTGATTTGATGCTTCGCAAAAGTTGCAAACACCTTTAGCGATATCAAAATGCTTTATTGATGCTAAATTAATTTAAACAGCCAGTTATTCCTTACGCCGATTAAGAAACTTGAATAGGTCTAGACTACTATAATAAAGAAATTCCGCTCTAAACGTAAAAATAAATAAAATGACTAAATACTGAAAGTGTAAAGCCTGCAGCCCACAACAAAGGTGGAAAGTCATTGCGTATTATATTTAACAAACCATTTACTATTAATTTTATGTAATTTTGCTCACATGCGTTGCTGATCATGATTTCGAGGATCGATGGATCTGTCTTTCACAACACACGCAGCGATCTCAGATCAGTTCATCCAGACATTTTAATCTGATTTGCGAACTTGTTTGATGAATCAAATTTAGCCAGAGATCAGTTATCAAGATTAAAAGATACAGGATCTGGCTAATCATTTTAGACCATTTAAGCAAGGTACGAAGAACAGATCCTTGTTGTTCTTTGCTGAGGCTACACTGTTGGTTTCATTTAAGGCTCTGGTAAACAGAAATTGGTAATCCTGAAATTTGGTATTTGGATCATAATGATCCAACCCAATGTTCCTTTAAAAACTGTCATAAAAGTAAGATAGATCGGTTAATCCTGGATAGCAAAACATGGGATTTCCAAATCTGTACCAATTTAATCCAGATTACATTTTTTTATAATTGGGCCCTGGAGATCTACCGTCCTGCAGATTTCAGTTGCAACCCATATCAAACACACCTGCCTCTAGCTATCCAGTGCTGTTCAGGCCTGATTAATTGGTTCAGGTGTGTTTAATCAGGGTTGGAGCTTGAACGTAGCTCGAAGGTAGATCTTCAGGAGGAGGGTTGAGCACCCCTGCAATAGATATATATATATATATAGGCAATTTCTAATATATACATAAAGCTGTGGTCACACTAGAGTTTGAGCTTGCGAAATTCTGTTGTACGGCGCTGGGAAAAGTGGCGGGATTAAACAAGATAATTAGACATTTAAAAAAGCGAGTGATTGCTACTTATTTTACATTTCTATCCAAAGAGGTCATGTTTTGATCCTCGATTGGTCTCACACACTCAAGTGATGCGATTTCGCAGGTCAGAGTTCTCCAAGCTTGAACTTTGCAACGCAGCGAACTGCGAAACTTGACGCATGACCTTGCGTTTCCGTTTTGACGCATTCGCGTGCGTATGAATGGAAGTCTATGGGGAGAAAAGTCCAGTGTGACTGCAGCTTTAACCTATTTAAAACCAACCTGCAGGAAAAAAGTTTATTTTTTAAAAAGTTCTTTATAAAATAAGTTCAATTTAATAAATATCTAGCTTAGAGTCATCAAAAAAATGTGACATAAATCCATTATTATTTTTAACTCTGTTGACAGACGTTTCACATTGATTTTTCATGATTCATTCCTTCTTTTTTCTTCCCCCGAGCGCATTGATTGTTTTGTTATTTCCTTTTTCTCTCCTGACTGATATTTCCCCCCAGGCTCTGGTATCCCGGAGATGAAAACCATACTCAGAGGTGTTGTGCTGAAGGAGTATTTGACACTCAAAGCATTTATTGCGAAGGTGTTGGGACTCACTGCTGGCCTGGGCAGTGGTATGCCGGTTGGCAAAGAGGTGAGACGTATTTGATCCTGTCAGTCTCGTGTAACATACACTATGGTTTGCCATTTCATATTATACAAAATTCAAATTTGGTGGACAAGAGTGCCAATTGGGTCAACTCAGCCCCATCTAACCTTTAAATTCTGCTATTTTTATGCATTAGGGTCCATTTGTTCACATAGCCAGCATCTGTGCCGCTGTGCTCAGCAAGTTTATGTCGTTCTTCTCTGGAGTCTATCAGGTAAGCAGAAGTGCATGGAGATTCTGCACCGCACGTTTGGCATCTCCATTCATAAAATGGAGTAGTGCTCGTATATCATCCAGGGACGGGACAGGGTGCTTTCTGTTACGCATTATCTTTGAGGACAGGGCTGATAAATCATCCGGGGCATTTATATTACTGTGTATTATTTTTCATCTTTCTATACATGTACCCTCAACTGTGTCCGCTTCTTTCTTTCTATTTTTTTTCTTTGTCTGTATCTGTGTCAGTAGAGCCCATATTGTTATACAGACATCCTCACTGTGGGCTGTGCTGTCGGGGTCGGATGCTGTTTTGGAACCCCTTTAGGAGGTGAAGTGCATTTTGCAAAAAGTCATTTTGCTTGCTGTTTCAGCTTCTTTTTGAAGGTGAAATTCAGCCACCGACCACTTTTATTAGTTACATCTTGCTTGTACTGGGACAAACTGGCTTAGGTCTATCAACTCAATGGCATTGATTCAGCAAATAGCTGGAAACGCGTGACTCTCTCTTTTGTCCACATCCCACCTATTTGTTTGTGCATTTAGTAATTTCCCATGAAAAATACTTAATGGATACACCAAAATGAGCAAACATTTTGAAAATGTGCATAACCTAGTAGGACAAACTTTTTGTCCAATAAGAAAAAAAATACATATACAAAGAAATGCATTTTCTGGATAAATTCCAGCATGCACATCAAAAAAGTCATTTGATGTTATTTTAATAGATCATATGATAACAAAAATGGGTGCAATGGGAAGGCATTAAGTGGAGCAGTGTTTTGTAGGTTGCTAGGTGACCATCAACCATTTTCTCAGAGGGTGACATGATGACAAAACATTGATGCAACTCTGATACAAGTTTTATTTATGGAGAAAATTCAAAAGCACTGCAGTGTTTGGGTGTTCTGTGTTTGTCGGAGGTAATTAGTCTACCGTAATGTGTATATTCCATACAAGCTGAAGCTGATCTGTCAATTCTTGGAATCATCTGGAAGGCGCGAGCGCATCACCCCACTTGTGCTCTCAAGTTGCGCAACTCCATTAGAAACAACAAACTTGTGCGAGCTCTTGAAAAGGCGTGATTTGCAAACAGCCCTTAAAAGGCCGCCATTATTTGTGATCTCCAGCAGTTGATCTTCTTGCACAGACATGGTGGATTCACCTGATTTGTTGACAAATGGGTTGCGGATCTATTCCTTGGCAGTTTGCGGGTTCTTCACTGGGCCTTTTCCCCTTAGCAAAGAAACTTTCCAAAGACGTCTGCTTCTTACTCATTTTGCTGCTTTTGAGTTAAATTTGGGCGCTCAAGTGACTCAAAAGAATATTTTTCAAAATAAAAGACTTTTCAAAATAAAAGATCTTTCAGACTCAGATAATAAATAAAACGGAAATAATTAATGATTTCTTGTCTGGCCCGGTACCAATTGATCCACGACCCACTGTGCTAATTAACAGTTCTATAAGTAAACCTAATTAGGTGTCAGGCGTACAGTGGCCGAGAGAGCCCAAATTCACTGCAAGTTAAGAAATGGCACAAATATCTATGCAACTAGACATGCACTATAACAGAAATGTGTCTGGGGTCAGGGACCCCAAATAGTGATCAACACCGCTTTCTTGTTTAGAGTCAGTGGTAATTTAGTGTCAATTGTGCAACTTTCTAGATTATTTGAGCTAAAAACTAAAACAACAAGAAGTTATATAATTGGGTTGTTAAAATAAACAAAAAACACACCTCTCAGATCTCCGACAACACTTTTGACTAAGCAGGAAGCAGCCGGTTCATCACTTTTTGGGGTCCCTGACACGGTTCTGGTATTTGCAGTACGTTTCTGCATTTGCATGTGTTGTGGAAATTTGTATGCACGTGTGTTGTCAAAGTGATGATGTTTCTCAATTTGTTAGTATTTTTTTCTATTTGCATGTTTTCTTAACTTGAAACTGTTGAGTGTTCTGTGCCACCGCAGTCATCTAGCAGAATAACAAAAAGAAAACATATTTTCCAGTAAACATAAGTCCAGCTCAGTTAACACCCCCCTCCCCTATATATACAAACACACACACACACACACACACACATATATATACATATGTGTATACATATGTATATATACGTGTGTGTGTGTGTGTGTGTGTGTGTGTGTGTGTGTGTGTGTGTGTGTGTGTGTGCGTGTGTGTGTGTGTGTGTGTGTGCGTGTGTGTGTGTGTGTGCGTGTGTGTGTGTATATATATATATATATATATATATATATATATATATATATATATATGTGTGTGTGTGTGTGTGTGTATACTGTGTGTGTGTGTATATATATATACATACAGTATGTGTGTGTGTGCGTGTGTGTGTATGTGTGTATAAATATATGTATATATGTAATACATATATATATATATATATATATATATATATATATATATATATATATATATATATATATATATATATATATATATATAAGTATATGTGTATATGTATATGTATAGGTATGTGTGTAAATGTTTAGATGTTTAAATTATTTGTGTACAATTTGAAGTAATATTTTCTATTTTTAGGGGATGTATTATATGAGAGGGCTATTGTAGCTTTGTTTACCAAACAAATGGTTTTAATTATTTGATTTTGTATTGTAAAACAAAAATAAAAATTTCAGTTTTTATCTTACATTTTTTTCTGCATAGAAATAGCAAAAAAAAACAACAACAACAGATTCTGTCTGGGCATTGTATGTTTTTTTAATAAAAATATTATAGGACCTCTTGTTTCTGGAAGTTTGAAAATGCCTGCTGAAAATGACTGTAAATGTTTTCGATGCTTATCCAGGTGTTTTGTTCAGCATTGAAGTTACGTCAACCTACTTTGCTGTGAGAAACTACTGGAGAGGCTACTTTGCTGCCACATTCAGCGCTTTTATTTTCAGAGTGCTGTCTGTGTTCAATAAGGATGCAGGTAAGATATTAAACAATATCCCAGAATGAAGCAGACTTTGGGTCTCGGCAGCACTGGAATGATCAGATGTCTCATTTCTGTTGTTTCAGTCACCATCACTGCTCTGTTCCGCACCAACTTCCGCATGGATTTTCCTTTCGACCTGCAGGAGCTCCCAGCGTTCGCCATAATTGGGTGAGAGCGCGGGGCGAGAGCATGCCGTTCGTGGTGAGGGCACAATCCTGTAGCTGTGTGTTTGTGTGCCATACTGTAACACTTGACACACTCGCAGACCTGAGCACACAGCACTGTAAAATTATTCATTATTACTGTCAGCGATTAAAGCAGATATCAGTGCTGTATTTGATTTATTTTTGGGCACTTTGTTTAACTGACTCATTTTGGTGAAATTACTAATCTTAGCATTGTGTACTTATTATTAAATTGAAAAAAATGTTACAATAAAAAAACTTGGTGAACTGGATGAATGTGAATGTTTTCTTGTTTATGTTTTTTTTGTCTTAGTGACTTTTTTCCCCGACAGGATTTCTTGCGGATTTCTGGGCGCTTTCTTTGTTTACCTGAATCGTCAAGTTGTCCTGTTCATGAGAAGACCGAACATTCTCACACGATTCCTTACGAAACAGTAAGAATCCTTATGCAGCGAATGAAAACAGATTATAGGAACCTTAAAAGGGTGGTCCAGAATGTATTTTTAAGCCTTGGTTGTGTTAATAAGATGCAAAGCAATGCGTGCTCATGCTTCACTTGTAAAAAAAATCAGGTTATTTTTTCTTATATCTTACTTTGATTATAACAGCTACTCAGCTAACATGTAAACGACATATTTCCTAGTTCCTCCAAAAGGCCCGCCCTCAAGACTCACTGATTGGTCAGCTAACATAATGTGCTGTGATTCGCAGATTGGCTCCTTGTCACCAAGAAAAGCGTCACACCTCTAATAGCATGCGCTGTGCCTCTGTTGTGTAAATACTGTTTAACTGTAAATTACGTCCTTGCTACAACATCAATAACGCTAGAAACTATGCATGTAATAGATCAGTTTTAATAAATAAAAATACTTACAGGTTGTGGCTCACAATCCACAGCTTTTTCTATTATGGCTGGAGCTGCTCCTTTGAGGAGTTTTTAGTTGAATCCAGCACTGCACTGGGAGAGATTCTGGAAGTTCTCCTTTGTCAAATGCTAGAGCTATATCTTTTTTTTATAATTCTCTGTAACATAATTAAAATTAAACTAAGCACTTCTCTCTTTGTGTCATGCCCTTTGAAAGCCCAAATACAGAAACAGAACAAGCTCTGTGGAAATAGCAGCGTTTGGATGGCATATTAGCTTTCTCTGCTATAACATTACAGTGCTTCTGGCCACGCCCCTCCGATGCGCAGGGTAACCTGAAGCATTTGTGATCTCACTAGCCCGGATGTATTTTTTTGTAACTTCGTTTGCTGTAGGCTTTACTAAGCTAACTCTGTAAAAGCTAATGTCTCCCGTTGCATTGAACCTTGAGCGTATTACATTCAGAAATGATGTTTATGTTCACACAGCTACATTACACATCAACTAATGTTTAAAATATGATATCATAGTGGACCACCCCTTTAAAAAAAATGTAAGCTTTTTTTTCACTGTTATACAATCTTTAAAATGAGTGTACAAGCAAAATACTAAATGCTAAATTTCCTTTATCTCCCAGCCGGCTGGTTTTCCCTGCTGTTGTTACCTTGGTGGTTACAACGCTGACATTCCCGCCAGGCTTCGGGCAGTTCATGGCTGGAGAGGTCAGATTAGGAGTATTTGTTAATTCATACTAGAGTTTTGTTGATTTTTTTTATAACAAAAAAAGATATTAGCTATATTAGTATTAACATCTAATGCCTACTAAAAAGGCCTCATGAAGCTTCGAAATGGTCCTCAAGTGGAGAAAAACTAGCATGAAAGTAAGAACAATAAAAAGATCAACTTTAGAGCCTTTATTAGATATTATCTTTGAATGTAAGGAGCCTAGTTTAAAGTTTAAAGGTGCACAATATTGTCTTTTAAAAGAAAGAACCCTTTATAAATTTCTTGTAATGAGTTGTCAGTAATACCAGTTTTACTTAAGGCCAGGACACACCAAGCCGACGGTCAGCCATTGGGTTTCTCCGATCCGGCTTGTTGGTTTGTTGTGAACCACATGTCAGCTCTCATAGGAGCTCTTTGGCCTGATTCAGTGTGTAGAATGAATGTGTAGTCAGCATCAGACCAATGACTGAGACCGGCTGTGATTTGGCTACATTTCTCAAAATTTGCAAATGATATTGATTATTAGATTATCAGACATATTTGCATGAGCGAATCCCTCCATGGTGGATGACAATTACTGTGATAATGGTACTAAATTCTGCTTTGTTTACTCTTATGTGTTGAAGTTCAGTTTCCCTTTGCGGAATGAGAAAATGGATTACTGCCCAGGGAACCAAATCCAGGAAATCTGGGAGTAATTCATGACAAAATCTGGGTTGAACTATCTTTTTAATGTACAGAAACTAGGTGTGTTCACAAAAATTTCAAAACAAACAATGTGAAGAATGATTGGACCTGAAGTCACAAAGATTGAGAACCACTACACTATTATTTATGTTTTTTAGTCATGGTATAATGTCAAAAATTTCTGGATTATTGAAATTTGATTTGGTTTTTGCTTGTATTATCCTGCAGCTGATGCCCAGGGAGTGCATCAACTCTCTGTTTGATAACTTCACCTGGACTAAAATATGGGGATCCCCCCTCCCGCCCGGACTCGGACGCTCTGCTGTGTGGTTTCATCCTGACGTCAGCATTTTCGTCATTCTAATCCTCTTCTTGATCATGAAGGTCAGTTTCTTTTCCATCTCCATCAGTTCTCTCCTATGCATCTGCCCTAGCTCAAAGTCATTTTGTCATCTTTAAAGGACCAAAAAATGAAAATACCCTTTCACGCGTATGATCACACCTGTGTGATTAGAACATTACAACGCACATTATAAACTGCTCAAATTCAAATCTGATGGCTTGCGCTGAGGGATAGAAAGAGAGGTGCACTACTTGTCATAAATAACAATTAATCAGTGTTTTCAAACAAATATATTCATTCAATACACAATTCATTCAATACACAACTACTAGCAAAACATTAAATTGAAGGTTTGTTAAATACATGTGGATGTCTATGGAGATGGCAATAATAGTTATTTCTAAATATAATTGGACAATTGGCTTCTTTCATATAACATACACCAGGGCTATTCAATTAGTTTGTCATGGGGGCCAGTTCATGAAAAGCCTCCCAAACGGGGGGCCGGAGAGATATGACTTGCAATATAAGTGATGACACAACAGCAATATAAGAGCCCATATGCTGTATTTTTGCTCCTTTAGACACCCACGTTGACTTTTTCTACATTAAAACGTTAATATGTTGTATTTTAAAACAATATGTCAATGGTTTGCTGCTATAGTTAATCCAGTGTGCGTGTGTATTGGCATAACTAGTTGCAGCAGCTTTTTCCGTGCAACAGAAATGCGGCGTTGAGAAGCCTTTAATGAATAAAAGCAGGGATAATGGTGAAATCGGCTAATCATTGCATCCCTATTAAGGATATCAGTGCATTGTACAAAAGGCCTTTTCTACAAACATATCCAAATGTTTTCGGCTGCTCGTGCCACTCACATAATGTCAGGTGACTCATGCTCTGCGCAGCCTTTAACGGCAGCTCGTGCTGTATTGAACAGACGCACGTGACTTCATAACTATAGCGGCCGTTTTTCGACTGAACTAAATTTTTTTTTGATATCTTGGTCACACTATTTGGGGGGCCGGAACAAATTGTCTCGAGGGCCGGGTTCGGCCTGCGGGCCGCCAATTGAATAGCCCTGACATACACACTGTTTGTGTTACTATAACATTTACTCTACTCTTCTCCCAGTAAAATAACCACTTATTTTCATGTATTTTGGAAGAACATTATGAATAAACATGTAAATTCAGGACCTCTGTCTGTCTCTCATGCAGTGTAGACTAAACATGGCTGCGCCCATCAGCCATCATAAATCAAATAATATGATCTTTTTTTAAACTGTTTTAACGACGAAATACATGTTCTTACACACATCTGAAATTTGCAATATTAGATATATCACAATATAATTCCAACATTTGTCAATATTTACAGAAAAGACAAAAAAGAAAGAAAAAACAATATATGCATGAATCACTGGGGACAATCTTGTCACATGACAGTCTTGACATGTCGCTATGGGTACTTTAAAGGAAAGTGTTCTAAACCGCATAAAAAACTAATGCAGGCGGTCAGCTTGAGTATTTAGAACTTACGCATGAAAGGGTTAATTACCAACCTTCATGTAGTTCCAATCCCTTGAGACCTTCGTTCATCATCGTTCATTAGAACACAAATTAAGAAATTCTAGATGAAATCCACGAGCTCTCTGATTCTCCATAGACAGCAACAATAAAGAGATGTTTAAAGTCCAGAAAGGAACCAAAAACATTGTCAAAACATTCCATCGGACTTTAGGATTATTACTACGGTTACAGAAAAGTTCGCATTGTTATAATTCACTTACCTTTTAATACGTTTTGGTGCGATTATAACCCGCTATTATAAAAACATTTTTTTAAAACGACTGAATGTTTTGAATGAGAAGCTGTAATGTAGCCGTGCCGGGTTGAATTTTGATGTGGTGCTCTGCCATGAAAAAAATAAATGAAGCGGAAACCTTGGGTTAGTTGTCTTGACTTCTATTCTGTCCTTGGCCAATCACATACTCTCACATTATTAGTGCAGTTTAAGCATTATCTAAATCAATTTTACATGGATATAAATATAAATTAAACTAAATAGATTGCTGCGTGTTTTACGATGTGCTGTAATAAATTTGAACATGCATTGTTTTTCTTTTACCACACATATGTAGACATTGCATGAAACATTAGGTCATGAAAATTTACTTGAAAGTCTTGGAAAAATCATGGAAAAGTCATGAAATTTTAGTAGTAAAAATGTGTATGAACCCTGATCATATTGCACCTAGTAAACATGCACCCTGAGGTCGTATTTATAGTTTTTTTTTGCTGCACAAAAGTGTACTTGGAATTTTGTATGATTACATCGGAACTTCTTTTTTTTTTTTTTGATTTATTTTTGGCCTTTTTGCCTTTATTAAGCGGATAGGACAGTGTTTCAGACAGGAAGCGAAGTGGGAGAGAGAGAGAGAGAGAGGGGGTAAGGACGGGAAATGTCCACGAGCCGGGATTCGAACTCAGGACGCCCTGAAGTGCAACTGCACCATATGTCAGCACGCTAACCACTAGGCTATTGCGCTGACTACATCGGAACTTCTAAAGTCACATGGAATGTTTTTTTTATTGTACTTGGAGCATCTCAGGACTGTTGCTGTCTATGGAGGATGCAGGCATACCTGTTAACATTGGGATGTGAAAATAAGAGATATGCCCATCATAATAAGGGATATCCCAAATCTCATTAATCTTTTCCTCACTGTATAACTTACACATTCTGATTAAAGACCAACGAATGAATCTCTTATTCATTTAGATTTTTTGTTTGATTACATTACATAACAGAGGTGTCACTTTAAAAATGCACACATCTAACTTTATAATGAAAGCATTTGATTGCTTTCCTAACTGTTTATGCTCATTTAGGACAAAATTAGTTGTGTTTGAAAAAAGAAAAAGAAAAAAACAACCAAGATCGACATCTTAAGATATTATTATTATTAACTATATGTATATGTCTGTTCAAACACGCACCCAAAACCCAGACTTTCATTCCACTTCAAATCGCGTGTACAGACTCCGTTTGGGAAACATCGTCTATTTATCACTATTTAGCGCATCAGCTGGCAGTCACGCACCGCTATATGACTGTTTTAAGGATTGCATAGGAAGTGCTACGCCGCCTGTAATGAAAAGGAAGGGAATCTCGCCGTTTTTATATTTATTTCAAAGTGTTTTCATGCCTAAATAAAACGAAAGCACAGAACAGATTCACATTTAAGAGCGAGGGGCATCCCCTCGGTGGTGATTCGGCGGAATGGGTTTCGTATAGGGAGGATCGGCTCTTTAATGCTTATTGCCACCCAATATTTTTACAAGATGATAGCGGGATAGAACTGTAAAATATGGGAGAATCCTGGGAAAATAGGAGGGTTGAAAGGTATGGATGCGGGAGCTCTCAGATTTAATCTAAAATATCTTAAGTGTTCAGAAAATGAACGAAGATCTCAGGTAATTAGAACAATATGTGGGCGAGTTATTACTAGCTGAATTTTCATAGTTGGGTGAACTAACACTTTAACTAAGCAGCAAGTCATTTTTTGTCACTTGGGAAGTAGCATAGACTAACATTGGCTTTAGTGATCCTGTCAGCGTTGTCTGAATGGCTTAAAGGAAAGCTGCTTTTATTCAGTAGAGCTCCACAGTCATTATCTCTCTCCATCTGTCATGTTTAAAGCAGTGGGTTTTGGGCTCGTACAGGTTGTGCTGACCTTTGAGATTTTACAATTAAGGCAATTGTGTGAAAACATTATTATTCATCTCACAGTTCTGGATGTCTGCAGTTTCCACCACGATGCCCATCCCGTCTGGAGCTTTCATGCCTGTCTTTGTTTTGGGTAGGTCACTGGTATTATTCATGTAATATTGATTTACATTTATGAATAGTTTCTGATTTATTTAAGGATTACTTTAAGATTGCTGCTGGGTCTATAAGACCAAATATTGGTAGTATTTTTTTATATATATTTTTAAATGTTCAGTTTAGACCAAAATATAAATTCTGTCATGACACACTCATGTTGTTCCAAAGAGATTTGTTCATCTTTGGAACACAAATGAAGATATTTGTAATAAAATATGATAAACTTATGTATCCTTTTTGAAAGTATGTTCACATTAAATTCTGCCACTTCAAAATATTTGCAAAGAGATCAAAAGATGAATCTATATGCTTCAAGCCGTTTTCTGAAGAGACATGATGAAAAGATGTGGCTTTAATTCCCGCATGAACGTTCATCATGATTGCAGATGACAAAATGTTCATTTAGGGGTGAACTAACCTTTTTAAGGTTTACAAAATACAGCTGAGATTTTAAGCAAATGTTATGCCAAATTATACATAGATTTTTTTTAATTTATTAATTTATTAATTAATAATTAATTAATGTATTTTTGAACAAATTAATATTTAGGCAATAACTATATACACATTTTACAAAAGACACAATCAGATCATTAATTTTAAACTTTTAATTATTACGTTTTATTCATTATTCTTAAGTTTTAATTCTATTTTATTTATTTATTTATTTTATTTTTTACAATTTTTGAATAAATAAACTCCATATTTTATAAAACACTAAAAAATTAATTAATAGATGCATATTTATAAATACACATTTATACATATTTGGATTCTGTTTTTTTTTATTAGTAATGAAATAAAACAAAAATTGTTTTGTTAATTTGTTGAAACTTTTAACTGAAATAGGCTATAACATTATTATAAGCAGTGGGCAAATTATACATTGACGATCAGGGGGGTCAACTTTTTCGGGAGTGGTTTGGTAATACATGCTTCAGTGAATCAAATTTATGAAGGTCTTTAAATTACATGTAATTTATTAATAAAATGTATATGTTTTCAGTGTTTTGAGGGATATTTAGTGACAGTCTTAGAGGTTACTGTAGGTTAACCTATACAAATAATTTTTCTTTTTTTAGGCTACATGTCGATATAAACACCTATTGTACAAGAAACTTAATACCAACTTTAATAACTTTTAATAAAAACCTTAATAGTAAGAAAATACTTTCTCTGATCTCTGATCTATATCCTTAATATTAATAATTTCAAAAAGTATAATTTTTTAATTTTAAACCCCCCCCCACCCCCCCCAACCCCCCCCCCCCCCCCCCCCCCCCCCACCCCCCATACATCTTGTTTTGATGTCCTTTCAGGGGCAGGGTATCTGCGGAGTCCTAAAAAGTCTTAAAATGGCTTAAAATTAAAAAAAAAAAAACCAAATTTTAGGCCTTAAAGTCTTAAAGAGTTCACACTTAGCTGATGATTGATTATAAAGCTTGTTTAGCATGCTGTCCCGGGAGAGAGCCCTGAGCTCTTGAGATCCTCGAGCCCGGGGCTCCCGTTTGTAAGGCGAGAGGAGAGTTTGAGCTCAGGTAGATCTCAAGAACCCCTGCTGTAGTAGCTAATGAATATATAATGATTGCTCTTAAGAGATAACTACTTACTAGGAGCATGTCTATGGTCCCGATTTGGATTAGTCAATTAACTTAAGTTGCATGTTTTTGGACGGTGGGAGAAAACAGGGGAACCCGGGGAAACCCACATGAGCACGTGGAGAACTTGTAAACTCCACACAGAAGCGTTGGCTGGCTTGGTAAGGACTAGAACCAGTGACGTTCTTGCTGTGAGGCAACAGTGCTAACCACTGGGCCACCGTGCCACCCATCTAGGAAAGGAGGAGGAGTAGGGGTGGAAGAGGGGATTCTTCAAAATGAAGATGGCTGTGATATGGAACTTAGGGTATTTGGCTTAGGAATCGTCTGATTTGGTAAATCATAGATTGAATAATGCGGGACCAGCCGCAAGCAATCATAAGCATGTGATACTCTTGAAATTAGTTTATAAATAAACTTCACTTAAATCCACTGAAATATTGTGTTGTAGGTCTTAAATAATTTTAAACTGGTCTTAATTTTCCTATGTCCATGTAAACCATACCTAATCGGACCAACACCAATACAACCACTAACAATATATTTCAATAAAAGTTTTAAGAAACATTTATTTATTAACTCTATTTACTGTTTAATTATCTTCCTTAAAATAAGATTTGTTTTTAACGTTCTTTTTTAAAGGTTTTAACTTGGCCATTAAAAATTTTTTAGCACTTTAGCGCCTTGTGTAAGTCTGAAATTTCAATCATTTTGGTCTTAAAATGGTCTTAAAAAGGGTCTTAAAGTCTTAAATTTGACTTGACGAAACCTGTAGAAATACTGTTCAGGGGGGGATCAAGCATTAATTAGGGGGGTGAATCCCCCCAAACCCCCCTGTAATTAATACCTTATTAAATTATTTTATGCTGTTATTTATTTACAGATTTGCTTAATTACTATATACAGTTGAAGTCAGAAATATTAGCCCCCCTTTTAATTTTTTTTTCTTTTTTAAATATTTCCCAAATGATGTTTAACAAAGCAAGGAAATTTTCACAGTATGTCTGATAATATTTTTTTTCTAGAGAAAGTCTTATTTGTTTTATTTGGGCTAGAATAAAAGCGGTTTTAAAATTTTTATGGACCATTTTAAGGTCAAAATTATTAGCCCCTTTAAGCTATTTTTTTTTTCGATAGTCTACAGAACAAACCATCGTTATACAATAACTTGGCTAATTACCCTAACCTGCCTAGTTAACCTAATTAACCTAGTTAAGCCTTTAAATGTCTCTTTAAGCTGTATAAAAGTGTCTAGAAAAATATCTAGTAAAATATTATTTACTGTCATTATGGCAAAGATAAAATAAATCAGTTATCAGAAATGAGTTATTAAAACTATTATGTTTAGAAATGTGTTGAAAAAAATCTTCTCTCCGTTAAACAGAAATTGAAGAAAAAAATAAACGGGGCTAATAATTCAGGGGGGCTAATAATTCTGACTTCAACTGTATATGAAGAGGTCAGATGCAAAAACCTCTAAATGATGTCTGAAATGAGCATTTTTCTCAACCTCCTATGTTTATGTTCAGTTGTTTCACTTTAAAAGCAATTAAATGAATCGATTCTTGGCCTTAAATGTGAAAAGCCTGTACCAATGCACATTTCAGATCGCACTTTGAGGTTTTTGTATCAGAACTCTTCATATACTGTATATATTTTCGGGATTAAATAATTAATACTATTATTGAATAATAAAATAAATAATTTTGGAATTGGCTGTATATATAGTAATTAAGCACATCTGTAAATAAATTAAAGCTAAAATATCTTATATCTGGGTTTCTAAATTGTCATCTGTTCTTCTTACAGGTGCTGCGTTCGGTCGTTTAGTGGGTGAGATCATGGCCACGCTCTTTCCTCACGGGATCCTGTTTGATGGGATTCTGTACCGCATCATCCCTGGAGGGTACGCTGTCATTGGTCAGTCATCCTTTCCTCCTCTTCCAGTCCACCACTGTCACCTAATGTTTGCTCATTCTGTGCTAACCATGTCACTTTCTGTTCCCCGTCCTCTCTGATCTTCCACTGCATGTTTCCAAAACACTCTTCATTCATTGTCACTCATGACCCCGTTTTATCCACCTTTTTCCTATGGCCCATGATGATTTGCGTAAATTATGGTAGGTACTTCTGTTTAAATAAACCATCAGCGAAGTGTTTTTCATAGTTCATCCATCCAATATTAAAATGAAGTTGGTTAGACTTAACAAATTATTCATTCATCAGACTATTAATAAACCCAAAAAGTCTTTCCACAGCAATATTATGATCATGTTGAATATTAATATATTGTAGGGAATGCAAAGAGAAAATAACCTGACCGAGTAAAACACACTGAACTGAAAATAGCTTTGGCCACAGATACACCTGTGGTAGTTATGTATTATTAAAATACCAAGTGTAACTTTATTTTCATGAGGGATAAATATAAAACTCAAAGTCAAAAGAATCTCTAACTCACTCTGACTATATATATATATATATATATATATATATATATATATATATATATATATATATATATATATATATATATATATATATATATATATATATATATATAAATCCTAATGACTGGATTTCAATCAATTTGAATATGTACTACAATGTATTTCAACACATAGAAATGAACCAGGAACATTTATAATATTTTTTTTATTTTTTTTAGAATTAAAATTGGATGAAAAACACAATTAAGATATACATTTTTTTTCTAAATACCAATTTATAAATATTTTATATACAATCACTAACCTAATAAGTTTTTTGGTAAACCGTGGAAACTTTTTAATGAAATATGATGTTATCATTTTATTTAATTAAAATAGATAAACTACTTTTAAACTACTTTAGAGAGAGCAATGACAAAACTAGAACCTAAAGTTCGTTGACGAACTTTGATGTTGGCTTGAGAAAGCCAATGTGACTGCGCTAGGACTCGGAATAGCAGTTGGCAGGAAGCACAGCGGTTGCTAAGTGGTTGCTAGGCTGTTGCTAAAATGTTTATGGCATTTCTAGGTGGTTGCTAAGCAGTTGCTAATGTAAACTGGGTCGCTAAATGGCAACCCTCATGCACGTTTGATCAAATCTTAATACTTAGTAAGCATTTATAGTGGTGTTGTCGCAATACTGGAATTCGATACCAATCAATACTGATGTTTTAAAAACGTCCACTTCCCGTTAATATTTAAGCGCTACTGAGCACGTTCTTAAACAGTGCTGATTTGCCATTGGGTTCACATGCTCAACAGAAATGACTGTGTTTGGTCGTGAAGGCACTGTTGCCAACTATTTTCAACGAAAAGGCGCTAAGCTCTGCCCTAAAAGTCGCTAGATTACGTCATACATTAATTTGCATATTACTGACGTCATCACGTTCTACCATTTCTGTTTGTTTAACAGCCTATGGTCAATAAAGGGGTATTTAAATTTTCACTACGCTTCATATATGCATGTCAATTTACCTAAATGTATTGCTGTTTGAATACAGTATATAATTATAGACGAGTAGTGAATTTGCAGTAATCTCTCAGACGTAATAAACTCAGACAAGTTCTGAAACTCTCACTTAAAATATCTGTGATTGTGAACAAGAAAAGAATAAACGGTCAAATTAAATTGTTAAAATAAAGGAGAAGCAGATCGGTTTGACTGTACAAGAGAAATACCTTCACACTGCCGGTGGTAAATCGTTTGCCATCGGTACGCAGAGGGGTGATCTGCTGTCAGGCTGCAGGTGGGAGAGGCTGCTGTACGAGGACTGTGCCACCTATCAGTGCTCTGAGGCGGGGGAGGGGCTGGAGGCATCACCCACAGTTCGTTGAGAAGAGTAGGGGCGGTAGAGTATGGACTCATGAGAGTCTATAAAAATCTCCAGTAACACACAAAAAAAGTCCTAGATTTGTCGCTAGTCGCTTTTTTTGAAAATTTGTCGCTAGGGGGGTCTGAAAAGTTGCTAAATCTAAATCTAAAGCTTCTTGCCAATATGAGTGATATAAATCAACCCCGATGTCTCTATGACAGTCAAAAACTGGACTTGGACATTATGTAAAAATGGCTTGAATGTATAATGTCTTATATATTAAAATGCTTAATAAGTGTGAAAGGCATACATGCAAATATGGCTTGCCATATCAGTAAAAAATATGACTTTTTGTAAAATTGGCTTGCCATATCAGTAAAAAATATGGAGTTTAAGTCAATGAAAAATATAATGCTTAATATTATTTATTAGAAAACTAGAAGTCTGATAAACCTGAAAAGATATAGCAACAGAATCTAATGCTAAACGTAGCATTAAAGCCCTAGGACACAGGTGTCAAAGCCAGTTCCTGGAGGGCTGCAGCCCTGCACAGTTTAGTTCCAACCCTGCTTGAACACACTGACATGTAGGTTTCAAACAGGCCTGAAGGACTCAAGTAGTTTAATCAGGTATGTTTAATTATGGTTGGAACTAAACTGTGCAGAGCTCCGGCCCTTTAGGAACTGGCTTTGACACCTGTGCCCTAGGAGGAGATGGAATTGGTCTAAGAAGACGGAAAAATAATAAGAAGAAGTTTAAGTAGGATAAAAATATGTTGGATTTTACAAGTCAACGTAATAATCTGGAGAAACGTAATAAAGAGGTACTTTTGGTACAAATGTCCCATATAAATTCCAAACAAGTGCTTAAAAATCCTTAAAATAAAATATATAAAAGAAATAATTCCAAGCATAACATTATTTTCATGATTGATAAAAATAAAGCTCAAAGCCAAACATACCTCCCACTCAGTGTTCACTATGTGTATGTATTGTTTATACACTGTAAACAATGCTGGCTTCCACACAATTGATTTGTGTTGGGGCAACATGAAGGAATTAAGTTAACATTACTTTTTACAAATTAAAGTGGACTGAACATAAGCAGCTTTTAAAAGCATTTAAATAGGTAGCTTGAACAAAGAGCAAACATAGTTTTTTGAGTGTAGAGCAACGTTACTGTTTAAATTAGTCTGTTTCAGTTTTGAATGGATGGTCCCCCAACTGGAAGTGCAACCCAACACATTAAACGTGTGGAAGAACACACTTCCTCTTTGTGTGCTGTTACTCCATTGGTTTGTCTGCTTGTCTTGATGAAGGTGCGGCGGCGCTGACAGGAGCTGTCACTCACACCGTCTCTACTGCAGTGATCTGTTTCGAGCTCACTGGTCAGATCTCTCACATCCTCCCCATGATGGTCGCTGTCATCCTGGCCAACATGGTGGCTCAGGGTCTGCAACCGTCGCTCTACGACTCCATCATCCAGTTTAAGAAGCTGCCGTATCTCCCCGAGCTGGGCTTCGGCCATATAAGGTAGCAATGCACTGATCTTGATTTTTTTTTCATGCCAGATTGCAATTCCAGATTTCAGATTTTTTAATAATTATCAAAAAAATAATGGCCAAAGCTCTAGTTCTTAGCCATTCCTGTGAGATGCAGTCACTCACCAGTTTTTACCACTGCTTATAAAACTTTGTAGCTTAAAATCATTGAAGTGTGGTTTGTGCATAACAGAGATCGGGCAAATTTTTAAAGGGCACCTACAGTATGATGCAAAATCATCTTTTGCAAGCTGTTTGGACAGAACTGTGTGTATGAATAGTGTGTCCACTGTCATATTGGAGTGATATAAACACAAGTCGAACTTTCCTGACGTTAAAATAGGATAGGAATCCTTGGAACCTTGAGGCCCACCACAACATAGGACTGCGGTCTTCCCCGCCCACTGAATTGATTGACAGCCACGTATTAACATGTCTACATAGTAACGCGTATAACAGGGCTATTCAATTAGTTTGTCATGGTGGCCAGTTCATGAAAAGCATCCCAAATGAGGGGCCGGAGAGATATGACTTGCAATATAAGTGATGACACAACAGCAATATAAGAGCCCATATGCTATATTTTTGCTCCTTAAGACACCCACGTTGGCTTTTTCTACATTAAAATGTTAATGTGTTGTATTTTGAAACTACATAACATCACTGCATTGAACAATGTGGCTTTTTTAACAAACATATTTAAATGTTGTATTTCGAAGCACAAAAAAAGCAGTGCATTGCTTAAGTAGGCTTCTTCTACATTCAGACACATTCATATTAGGGTTGGGCGATGTTGACCAATTTGGCATCGTACAATGTCTAATGTAAAACATCGCGATGGGGGTGGTTGTTGTTAAATATCAATTAATTCATAACGAATTAATTAATTGTAGCATTTTCACTACCTGACCCACATGGTCTTTGCTTTACCCATAACCAAACCATAAATAAATAAAGTTACACACAAATTACCACCTGTCAATCACTTTTTTCCGCGGGACTCTGGCATGAATGGGCAGTGACCTGTGACGTTATAATTGTCAAGGTTTGCGGGTGGGGAAAAGGAGCGAGGTATCAGGTGCAGAAATAATGGGTATTTATTTATAATAAAATAAAATGGCAAAATAAACAACCCCGAGGGGAAAAACATTAAACACACACACAAACTTGGCTGGGCTGGCAAGACAGGAGCAGGAACACGGGGGAGAATAGACGACGAACTGGCACAGGACAGCAGACATCAGGAGATTTTAAGCAAGAGTAAATTAACACAAACAGGTGAACATGATAAACTAATAATTGGTTAACAAGGAGGGTAGGGCTAGACAATACAAGACTAGAACACGCAGCCAATGAGAGAACTCATTAACCGCGTGTTCTCAAGACAACACAGAAGCACACCACAAAAAGCACGCGGTCACAATGTAAACATCCAACCACGTGCTTAGACAGCACCAACAGACGCAAGACACAAGCACACGATAGATGTAAACATCTTACTGTGCACTCACACATAAACACCGCGCATCCTTCATCTCAGCGCCAACAGAAACCAAAACCAACTAGACTGAGACGCTGAGAATGAAACAGCGCGATGCCGACAGAACAAAACAAACACGAGTACGAGCGCGCACGTCACAAGCACGCGCAAGACATACACGTCCGCATCAAGCGGGAGCGCGCACGGTCCGCACGCACTCACGACAGCGCGCGCACACAGAGACACACACAATGACAGAACACAAGTGCTCGACCCGAGAAAACTCGCGCCGAGCACAAGACAGAGCTAGTGTCTGGACTCTGCCACCAAAACAAGAGTTAACAACACTAGAGTGGCAGAACCCTGACAATAATGGCTTTTTCCCACAGCTGGTGGAGGAGACGAGAGTTCGTTTGGAGTTCACTGTAATTTGTATTGTGATTAATGATAAATTCCTTATTTTATTATTATTATTATGAGGAAATAATAACAAGTAAAGATGCTAGGGCTCGACCGTTTCGGCGTATGCGCCCGAAATTTTATGCTGAATGTTAATCCACCATTTACACTTTTCCAAGAGTGGATAAAAGACTTCCAGTGGCTTCAAGTCCGCTATGAAAATAACTAAAGCCATTCACTGTAAAGTCTGTGGTACGGGGTTTGCAGGTAACAGCGTTTGCCACTGAATCTACACATTTTAAGCGCGAGAGGTACTGTATAATCCTTTATTTAATCCTCACGATGCTGTCAGCCGTGCAAGCGGCAGCTATAATTAAAATATAACACCGCTCATGAAAAGACCGTTATTGCTATTAAGAAGACATCCAAATAATAAGTTATATATCAATATAAATGTGGGGCGGGGCGATGGATCATGATGCCGGCTCAGCATCGTGAAGTTTAGCGGCCATCAGCAATGGACGATGGCATTGTCTATCGGCCCAACCCTAATTCATATGTTATGTTTTAAACTGCGTAACAATTAGGGATGCAACGATCATAGATTTTGGTTGTACGATTATAGTCTGAAGAATAATCATGGTTTCACGGTAATCATGATTATTATGCATTTATTAAATTCTGAACATTACTAGTTTAGAAAATCACAAGAAAACTGCTTATATTTTAAAGGGTTGTTTATTGCTGCTCAGTAACCAAACACAGCACAAAATATTAATAAAACACAAACAATAGTCCATTTCTCTCTTTAGACTTAAAAATAAATGAAAAAGTTTTTGATTTAAACGTAAGTGATAATTTTACAAAGAAAATAAATGACAGAACAATGAATAAATACATAAAAATAATAAAAAAATAAAAAATAATATTTGTCTAATTTTAATTTAAGCTATATATTAGTTAAGAATTTAAATGAACTGTTGTTATCTGCGTTCATACATACATAATCATTTGAATAATTTGTAATCATTCATCTAACGTATCTTTTGTTTACATTGCACTGAAAGCCACGCACAACTCTCACCACTACAGCGTGAGATCATTTCTACTGTGTGCGCCTGAGTATGTCGATCTGCTTGCGCACCACTCCCAATATGCGCACGTCTCCATTGGAAATAATGAACTTGCGTGCGGAAAAGACGCTATATGTGAATGGCCCGCTGCTATAGTTAATCCAATGTGCGTGCGTATTTGCCTCTGTATAAGCTCAGAACTTTAAACTAGCACACAGGTGGCATAACTTTTGTTAAGTTGCAGCAGTTTTGTTCCGTGCAACAGAAACACGGCGTTGAGAAGCCTTTACGATTAATTAACCTTAATAAATTAAAACGCGATTAATAGTTAAATCGGCTAATCATTGCATCCCTGTTAACGATATCAGTGCATTGTACAACAGGCCTTTTCTACAAACATATCTAAATGTTTTCGCCTGTCCGCGCCACTCGCTTAATGTCACTTGACTCACTCTTTGCGCAGCCTTCTACTGCAGCTCGTGCTGTATTGAACAGACGCACGCCCCTTCATAACTATTGCGACCATTTTTTCTCTGAACTAAATTTATTTTTAAAGTCTTGGTCATACTATTTGAAGGGCCGGAACAAATCGCCTCGGGGGCTGGGTTCGGCCGCCAATTAAATAGCCCTGGCGTATAATCATTTCCACAAGGCAGGACTTGCAAAGAAACTGAGATTAAAAGATCTGTTCCAACCCTCCATGATCAGCTGCAGTTCAAAGTTTTACAAGTTTAAAACGTTTTTAAATCAGTGCATGTTTGTAATAAAGAAAAGACAGTAAAATCGCTGTAATTCATAATGGAAACTGCTGGAATTACCACAGCTGTGTCAAAGGATGCTTCAAACATACAACAGGCGTCCCGGTTTGTGGACGTTAAATCTGGTTTATTTTGTACAGCAGCATAATGGATATAGCAGTGTATATAGCAGTGTATATTAACTTGTATCCTGTCATATTTGCCTTAACAAAAAGTGTAAAGTTAAATGTGTGTGCATGCGTCTGTGCTGCAAACTTTGCAACAGCATTTGTGTGACTCATCATTGCAGAAAGGCTTGAATAAACTCCACAACAAATCCATCAAATAACCTTACTTGGCTTTTTGACTCTGAACTGAATATCGGCTTTTTTCGCTTCATTGCTGTCTCTGTCACTCACTGACTGCTGTTTGTTTGACGCAGCTGGAGAAACAGACACACATGTGGGAACAGTGGGCGGGGAGAACCAGCTCATTTGCATTTAAAGGCAACAAAACGGCTACAATGCAATCTTACTCCAAAATTAGCATATTCAGCAGGGTATAATAAATGACCTGATGTGTATTTTGAGCTGAAACTTTACAGACTCATCCTGGAGATGCCAAAGACTTACCTTACATCTTGTGAAATGGAAGCCCTTTAAAAAAATGCCCAATTGTAATTTCTGGTGTCGCTAATGTGCAGATATTCATTGTGGCTTCACATACTGTAGGAGACAAAAGAGTTTGGCTGAGAGCACAGGCAGGTTCCCTCACCCTGATGTGCTGACAGCACCTCAAAGTCCTTGTGATTCATTAGCAGCAGGAGCTATTAGTAAATACACTTGTCAGCAAGGGGCGGCAACATGAAGCCTTGGCATCCTTCCAGCTAGCACTGAGCTCATCCACACATATTAGATTTGGGCTTTTTATTACCCTTTCATTAAGCTCCCAGGTCTTAAGCAACCATTTTTGTGATACAGAGCAGTGGTTCGGCTTCAGGAGTTGACATTGGACATCACGTGGCAAACCAACAGAGGGCAAAAAATTGTTTGTGGTACAACAGAATGAAAAAAATGAATGCTTTTTTTTTTTTAAAGGTTAATTTACCCCAAAATTGGATTAAAAATGGAAAATACTATAAATAATTACCCTCATATCGTTACAATCCCCAGACACCTTTATTCATCTTCGGAATACAAACTTCGATATTTTAGATGTGCGGTTTTCCCAGCCCACCAAATTGATTGACAGGTGCCATGTCTCCATAATAACATGTACACACTTGTCCACAGAACATTTTTTGCAAAGAAACTGGGATTAAAACATTACAATTACAACTCCCTGTGATCAGCTGCTCCTTAATAATTCGTGTTATAAGTTTAACCCTCAGGGGTCTGAGGTGATTTTGGGGGCCCTGAGATGTTTTGACATGCCATGAAATTTGTGCTAATTTCAGCTACGTATTACATGGTATTGGCCAACATCTATTTTATTTGTATTCAGCACAAACTGTGCTACAATAATGAGTGACAATTATTGATGTACATGCTTGTGTTTTTTAGAAAAAAAAATATTATGCGTGGTTAGTAGGACTTGGAGAAAAAATGTAGCTGAAATAAGGTCCAAAAAAACACTCTAAATGTGCTTGAGCAAGACTTTTGAGTAACCAGTCTGGTAGGCTAGAATATTTACTTCACAATTATATACAAATTATTTTTTTCTCTCATTCAAAGGAAACATTACAAAGATTTACATTTTGTTAAGTTTGTTTGGCTCATCTCAGGTCTATGCGTGAGTGACAATGGTCATGAATAATTCACACCTGGAGAGACAAAAGACACTCCCCCACTCACCCATCAAGGACATTGTAAAGCAATGAATGTCCATCTGCAAAAGCTAGCCCAAACTAAATGCTTGTTACATTTAGTTAAAGTTTTGTAGGTTGTATTTTTTTTCAATATTTTGCTTGAATTTTATTGTATTATTTTTTAAGTTCTAAATATATTTGGTGACTAAAATATTATTTTAATAAATATATCTGTTTAATAAATCTGTTTTGTTTAAATGCATCAAAATACACTGCCTATATTTACTGAGAAATAGAGGGAAATATTTGAAATGGTATAAAACGTGTTTGCAAAACTGTTGTAATAAAAACTTTCTTGTGCATTAATCCAGCATTTAATAATCATTTCTGAATGACTCTGGCATAATGACAAAATACAAGAATAATCAAAATAATATTTTAAGACCTTTTATATATATATTGCCCAAATAGTTGCAACCTTGCTTAACTTTTTCCAAACTTTAACAGGTTGAACTACAGTAAAATAAATAAAAATTAAATTAATAACACGTATAACGTGCGTCACGTTCTAGCCAGCACGCTGTGGCCGTGTGGGCAGCCTACGTCATTGTTTGTATTAATGGCGGAAGTGGGAAGAGCCGGCGTGATGCGCGCTCTGCCGGGAGAATTGTATGGATTACCTAGCGAGACAACATTTGCTTTCAAAATGAGTTGGAAAGTTCACCCTCTAAGCTTTATGCAGTTATGTCTGTCATGTGTATGTCTCATGTATTCGTGAAGATTCCGCTTTTTTTTCTGACCTCAGTTTACATGTCGTGCGAGCCTCACGTGGACTATTGTAATAACAAAGCCTCGTGGGCGTGGTCGCATTAAAAATAATGAGCTTCTACAGAGAAACTAGACATCGCGTTGGTTTCATACTGATTACTTTATCAAGCAATATTTGTTTTCAGCATGCACTGCTGCATTTAAAAGTAGACACTTCAAGCTTTCTATAGATATGTGTCTCATGTCTGTGTGTTTAGTTTTCGTGGAGTTTCAGTGCATATTACTGACGCGTTTGTAAAAACAGTTCACGGAGAGAGAAAAGAGAAAGTGCCTTCACTGTTTATTTTCTTTATTTTGCAAAAGCACACACTTTTGTTGTTATTTGAACTAGACACCTAACAGATTCCATTGATGTATTGCTCATATCTGTACGATTAAAACTGAAAGTGTAATTTAAGTTTTTTTTCTGCGTTTTCATGTGAATACACGTCAAAACGCGTATACGCGGGCTTCGATCCCTGGGGGTTAAAACGTTTTTAAAACTGCATGTTTGTAAAAAAGACAGTAAAATCACCATGTAATTCTTAACCGCTGAAATCACCACGGCTGCATGGTGTCGGTAAACGTGCATATGTGTGTGTGTGTACTGCAAACAGCATTTGTGTGAGACTCATCATTTCAGAAAGGCTTGAATAAACACCACAAATACATCAAATAAACTTACTTATTTTTGACTAATGACCTTATTTCAGCTTCATCCGTGTTTGTCTAATCACTGACGGCTGTTTATCTGACGTAACGCATGAGAAGCAGACACGAACGTTAAAGCGGTGGGCTGGGAGAAGCAGCTCATTTGGATTTAAACCCACAGGCTACAAAAACAGCCGTATAGTCCTCAGACACCAAAACTGGCAGATTCTACATTATATATTAAATAATCTACTGGGTATTTTGAGCTGAAACTTTACAGACACATTCTGGAGACATCAAAGTCTTATCTTACATCTTGTAAAAGGGGTCAAATAGGTGCCCTTTAACAGCAATACATAGTGCTGCCTATAGTAAATGCACACCCTGAACTGACACAGAACAAAAAGGCAAACAAAATTTCAAATTTCGGCTTTCAGAGGAGAGGTACTATAGATCCAGCCTGATCTCACGAGGAAACGTAAGTATTTTACGTTTTGTCAGTTTAGTGGCTAATTCAGTCGTACGAAAATGTACGATTTTAAAAAGGAGGCGTGGCACCCAACCCCACCCCTAACCCCAACCGTCATTGGGTGATGAGCAAATCGTACTAATTTGTACGAATTAGATCGTACGAATTCATACGAATTAGCCACTAAATCAAAACGTTACGAATTGCCGTGAGATTGCATTGATGGATCACACCATGCTTCCCTGACAAGATGTGCATTACAGTCATAGCTTTGCTCTGTCAGGTTTTCCGATATCATAAGGATTAATCACCCAGCCCTAAATAATATTAATAATAATAATAATAACAATGACTTTCAATCATTTGATCATGATTTACACAACTAAATGTGTTTAAACGACAAATGTATAAAGTATAGCAAAAATCTTTTGAGGCATATTCAGAGCAAAAATCATTTGATGACATCTTAAGAGACACTATGGAAACACAGAAGCTGACACTTTACTTCCGGTTAATATGATTTTTAAGCAAACCGAATAACTTGTCTCAAACTCGTATCAATAAACAAAAGGAAATTTGTTTTATGGAACAAACTCTCAGCCTGATATTGGATTTAATATATACAATTATTTTGACATAACCATTTGGTAGGGCTGCACATATTGGAAAAATCTGATATTGTGATATTTTATTTTTCTGCAATTAAATATTGTGATATGAATACAGTTTCACAAGACAGTTTGAATAGCTCTATTCAACGGTTTTCTGAGATAAACAGTATTTAGTTACAGAAATTGAATAATGACGATGCAAAAAAATGCTTTTCATTTTGTCTCGTTTCTAGTCCAAATATCAAAATCATTCTTAGTCCAAGTAAAAATATTGTTTAATTTTTACTGTCAGAAGAAATAATTGAAAATTAAGAGTTTTTTTTTTTTTGCTTGTTTCATTGCTTTTTCAAAGGAAATTATCTGCCAGTGGGGTGAGTGAAATAATCTTGTTTTCACTTTGACATGTAGATATTTGGACTAGAAACTAGACAAAAATTTTAAGTAAGAAATGTTTTTTTGCAAAAATCATAAAAAATTCCATATAAATAGAGTGATTAAATACAATTCTGTGGCTCCTGGTCAACTATAATTCAGACCGGACATTGCAGATCTATGCGATGTGACTTGCGAATGCACACATTGCGATAACGATGCTGAAACAATATATTGTGCAGCCCTACTATGTGTATAAAAGTATGCTATTGTTTAGTTTGAAAGGATTTAATGAAAAATTGCTGTGACTTTAGTCACCCTCGCTGTCAGGGTTTATTTACTACTACTTTTTTTGACGTTTTATGTGCCTGTAGCCATTGGCATTCATTATATGAATCACCAAAGGCCAAACATTCTGCTAAAGTTCTTCTTTAATGTTCTATTGAAGTGAAAGTCACATAAACGGATAGCTTGAGGGTGAGTAAATTAACAGCAAATTTCCATTTCTGAGGGAACTGTCCATTCGAGAATTAATTGTAGTAAGCATTGTATTTTCCTAGTTGTCAGAACAGATCTTTAATCTAGCGCAGGCCTGCAGCTCTAGAGTTAATCATCATTTTTAACAGTGTCGGTCTCACCACACAGTTTCTGTTTTCCTGCAGTCAGTATAATATCTTTGTGGAGGACATCATGGTGAGGAAAGTGAAGTTTTTATGTTCGCAGTCTACATACAGAGAAGTGCTGCATTTGCTGGACTCGACCTCTTTAAAAACCTTCCCACTGGTCGACTCAAAAGGTATCTGAATGACTTCCTCAGTCTGATTGAATCTCTCATTATGACATTTTTCTAGCTGCATGCAGTACGCCAAGGTGAGCTTTATGTGTTTGTTTTCCTCCACTCAAACAATCTAAAGCTCTGTTCGGGAACCTAGCGAGCTATCAACCTCATGCTGTTAATTTAACAACATGATATTTCTGCTTTGTAGAACTTCAGACTTGTTCACATCTTGACAGTATATAGGTTTTGAAATCATTCTCATTTGTGACTGAACTCACTTCATCTTCAACAGATTCTATGATTCTGTTGGGCAGCATTGAGAGGTCTGAGCTGCTCGCCCTCTGTGATTGGTGGCTGTCAGCAGAGAGGCGGATCCTAATACAAGGACAGAGCCCACAAGGTCAAGTGCCTTGTGCCAAAATCAGCTGGGAATCCTTTGCCTTTGTTGATGAAGATGAAGAAGAAGATGAAGAGGAGAATGTAGATGAAAAGGTATCTGCAAAGAGAAGTATCTGTTTGACTTTATATCTGCCTGTCTGTTTATCTATCTATCTATCTATCTATCTATCTATCTATCTATCTATCTATCTATCTATCTATCTATCTATCTATCTATCTATCTGTCTATCTGTCTATCTGTCTGTCTGTCTGTCTGTCTGTCTGTCTACATATAGGGGTTGGACAATAAAACTGAAATGCTTGTGTTAGACCACAATAATTCATTAGTATGGTCAAGTCTCTCCTTTTTTGTGGAGAATAAAGCATCAATTCGTCTTGGGAATGACAGATACAAGTCATGCACGATGGCCAGAGGGACTTTTGAGCCATTCTTCCTGCAGAATAGTGGCCAGGTCACTACATGATGCTGATGAAGGAAGAGATTTCCTGACTCGCTCCTCCAAAACACCCCAAAGTGCCTCAATAACATTTTGATCAGGTGACTGTGCAGGCCATGTGAGATGTTCAACTTCACTTTCATGTTCATCAAACCACTCTGTCACAAGTCTTGCTATGTGTTTTGGTGCATTCTCGTCCTGATACACAGCACCGTCTTCAGGATACAATGTTTGTACCATTGGGTGCACATGGTCCTCCAGAATGGTTTGGTAGTCCCTAGCAGTGATGCGCCCATCTAGCAAAAGTATTTGGCCTAGGAAACACCAAGGCATGGGCCGGTATAAGATTCTGACGGTATGATAATCTTGGATAAAAAATATCACTGTTTCACGATATTGCGGTATTGTGCTCACTGCTCTAAAATATATTCTTTCTATACGTTTTTCCCCTTTTGAAAACAATATATTTAATTTTTTGAAAGATTTCTAATAGTTTTGGAACAGTAAACATGTCAGGCTAAATAATTAAAAAGATTAATTGATTTCTGCTGTCTTCGTTAGTTTCAAAAACACAATTTTTTCACAATTTAAAACGGCATCTTTGGAAATTTTTTCTGCTGGAGATACTGCCGTCCTAAAAAAACAAACAAAAAAATGTAAACAAAAAAATCTTACACATACCTTAGAACCGGTATTACAGAAAATGTCGCCGGTTTTAAAACCTTGACTTTTCCAAACCACGGTATACCTTGAAAACGGTTATCGTCCCATGCCTAGAAACACCATGATATTACTGATCCATCCCCATACTTCACTCTGGGCATGCAAAAGTCTGGGTGTTACACTTCTTTGGGGCTTCTCCACACTGTAACTCTCCCGGATGTGGGAAAGACCGTGGAGATAGACTCACCAAAGAACAATGCATGTTTACATTGTCCACAGCCCAAGATTTTTGCTGCTGGCACCATTGAAACTGACGTTTGGTATTGGCAAAGGTTTGGCTATAGCAACCCGGCCATGTATATGACCCTGTGGAGCTCCAGACGGACAGTTTTGGTAAAAACAGGAGAGTTGAGGTGCACATTTAATTCTGCAGTGTGTTGGGCAGTACTGGTCGGTCATCTGGGTTAGCACCCGGACCCCGGATCCCTTTCAGACAACTTACTCCTGTTGGACGGGACCCATAATGTGGTGTTCATTGCAATATTTTAAGCAAAACTGTGCTGTTACTCTGCTTATTAAACCTAAAATTAGACCTACACTAAATTGGTTAATGTTTCAGTAGCTACGTTTCCATCCACCTATTTTTATGCGCATTTTGGATATGCATATAAAAAACAGTTAAAATTCTGAAAATGCTCATAAAAAACATATGCGCATAACTGAGTAGGATGAACTTTTTATTCAATAAGAAAAGATGCGCATAAACTACGATGGAAACACTTTTACCAAACAAATTCCAGTATGGGCAATAAAAAAGTCATGTGATTTTGTTATAAGAGATCATGTGATGATAAAAATGTGTGTGAATGGACAAACCAGCAGGCTGAGCACATTGTAAAACATCTAATATGTTGTTTTGGTCATTCTAAAACGCCTTAACCATTTCAGTATTAGTGTTATTATATTATTAATTGCCTCCAGAATTGCATAGAGCGTCTGTGCTTCGCATCTGACGCCTTCAAACGGCACCATGCGTTCATTGCATGTCGGCATACTGTCTTCTCAGGCGCAAGTCATTTAGTAAATAGAGAAAAGATTCACAGAGCTTCTTCTACTGCAGCAAATTCCCTTTTTACTTTTAATATTTGGCGCCAGATAATCAGGAAGTGACGATTTCGTTCTCTTTGACAACTTGGATGGAAACGCTACTTTATTCGCACGTCTTTTATGCGATATTCCAGTTTTGCACATAAATTTAATTCACATCTTTGGATGAAAACACAGCTATTGTCCAACCCCTGTATGTCTGTCTGTCTGTGGGTCTATGTATTCATCTATTTGTCTATCTCTGTGTTCAGACAATACCAGTTCAAGAAGAGAGAAATGGCCCTGTGCCCCCGCCCAAACCTTCAGAACCATCCACCAATCACACGTCTCCTGGTGAGAAACGCTCAGACATTACTGAACTGTCCACTTTAAAACCTTAATAAACCTCAGGCAGGCACTTCTACTGAACAAGCGTCTTGAGGCGATAGAAGAGATACTCATCCTGTAATCCTCCTCCTGCTTTTTTCTTTTCTCCTATCTCTTCTCCTCTTCTTGCCTAGATAAGGGTCCTTCGCAGTCTTTCAGAAGACTTTTACGTAACTTATTTTCATCCTCGTCAGAAAGACACACAGAAGGTCAGCCCCAGGTACATTGTTTGTGCTTAAAGGTCTCTTGTGAAAACGTGCGTGTGTGTGTGTTACATCAAGTGAATTTGAGTGCACTAAATGAATTACTGTCAGCATGTATGAAACTTTAATGAAAGGCTGAGAAAATGAGAAGAGCAAATATATTGCTAATGGTCTGCATTAAAATTCATCAGTGTTTTTCAAGGACGTGTGCGGTTAAAGGGAAGTGAATGGTCTTCCATAGAAAGTGTCAATATGCAAATACTCAGTCTAAAATTTTAATGAGGGAATACTTGAATCAGATGCACCATGTCTTGTATTATTCAATTATCTTGCCATTTCTTCACTCTAGGAGCCTTATCCTCCACCTTTAACCGACACAATGACACCAGAACAGGTATTAGCAATACCACCGTACTATAAATTGCGATACTTAAGCATGACTTTGTATTAATTTGGGATATTGGTTTTGTTGTATTTTTTAGCACTGTGTGGTTTATAAATGCAGACATTTTACTAAAATAAAACAGTATTATAATATAATATAATATAATATAATATATAATAAGTCAAATAAAACCTGGTTTTGATCATTGGACAGATCAAAGCCTGGGAGGAGAGTGAAATGGACAAACCTCTGGAAATTAATCAAATCAGAATAGATCCATCACCCTTCCAGCTAGTGGAGAGAACCTCACTACATAAGGTGAGAGGCTTGCCAAATCAAGTCACATATCTTTGTAAAGTATGCAGTGTTTTTGCTTGACATTGAAAATTATATTGTAGAATAAATGAACGCATCTTTTTTTCTCACAGACACACACACTGTTTTCCTTACTGGGCCTCAGTCATGCCTATGTAACCAATACTGGAAAATTAGTGGGAGTCGTGGCGCTAAAAGAGGTAGCGCATTCACCCATCCATGCATCCACCTTTCTATCCATCAAACCATGCATCTATCCACACTTTCACCCACCTATACAGCCATCTATCTATTTATCCATCCATCCATGCATCCACTCATTCACTCAACCATATATCTATTCACTCATTTATTTATGCATCCATTCATCCATCCATCCATTTGTCCACCCAAACATTCATTTATTCACCCACCAATCAGTCCAATCACTCACCCATTCAAACATCAATCCATGCATCCACTCAACTAACCACCCAGCTACCAATCAGTTTACTCACCCATCCATCCGTCCATCCATCAACTCACCCTTCCACCAATCCATCCATTCATCTATGAATTCTCCCCTCCACCCACCCATCTATCCATCTATACTTCCATCATTTCACCCATCCATCCATCCATCCATCCAATCATTCATCAACACACTTTTTCCATCCATCCATTCATCCATCAACTCACTCTTCCACTTATCCATTCCATCCATCCATTTATCTATGAATTCTCCCCTCCACCCACCCATCTATCCATATATACTTCCATCATTTCACCCTTCCACCCATTCATCCATCCATTAATCAACTCACCCTTCCTTCCATCCATCTGTCCATCCAACCATTCAGCAACACACTTTTCCATCAATCCATCCATCCATCAACTCACCCTTCCACCAATCTATTTATCCATTCATCTATGAATTCTCCCCTCCACCTACCCATTTATCCATCTATACTTCCATCATTTCACCCATCCATCCATCCATCCATCCAACCATTCATCAACACACTTTTCCATCAATCCATCCATCCATCAACTCACTCTTCCACCCATCCATCCATCAACTCACTCTTCCACCCATTCATCCATCCATCCATCCATCCATCCATCAACTCACTCTTCCACCCATCCATTCATCCATCCATTTATCTATGAATTCTCCCCTCCACCCACCCATCTATTTATACATACTTCCACCATTTCACCCTTCCACCCATTTATCCATACATTAATCAACTCACCCTTCCGTCCATCTAAAAATTCATCAACACACTTTTCAATCAATCCATCCATCCATCAACTCACTCTTCCACCCATCCATCCATCCATCCATCAATCCATCCATCCATCAACTCACTCTTCCACCCATCCATCCATCTATCCATCAACTCACTCTTCCACCCATCCATCCATCTATCCATCAACTCACTCTTCCACCCATCCATCCATCCATCAATCCATCCAACCATTCATCAACACACTTTTCCATCCATCCATCCATCAACCCACTCTTCCACCCATCCATCCATCAATCCATCCATCCATCAACTCACTCTTCCACCCATCCATCCATCCATCTATCCATCAACTCACTCATCCACCCATCCATCCATCCATCCATCCATCCATCCATCAACTCACTCTTCCACCCATCCATCATCCATCCATCAACTCACTCTTCCACCCATCCATCCATCCATCCAACCATTCATCAACACACTTTTCCATCCATCCATCCATTCGTCCATCAACTCACTCTTCCACTCATCCATTCATCCATCCATCCATTTATCTATGAATTCTCCCCTCCACCCACCCATCTATCCATATATACTTTCATCATTTTACCCTTCCACCCATTCATCCATCCATTAATCCACTCACCCTTCCTTCCATCCATCTGTCCATCCAACCATTCAGCAACACACTTTTCCATCAATCCATCCATCCATCAACTCACACTTCCACCCATCCATCCATTCATCCATCCAACCATTCATCAACACAACTTTCCATCAATCCATCAACTCACTCTTTCACCCATCCATCCATCATTTCACCCTTCCACCCACCCATCCATTAATCAACTCACCCTCCTATACATCCATAATTTTAACCTTCCACCCATCCATCCATCCAACCATTCATCAATACACTTTTCCATCAATCCATCCATCCATTCATCAACTCACTCTTCCACCCATTCATCCATCTATGAATTTACCCCTCCACCCACCCACCCATCCATTCATACATCATTTCACCCTTCCACCCATCCATCCATTATTCAACTCACCCTTCCATCCATTCATCCATCCAATCATCCATCAACGCACCTTCCATCAATCTAGCCATCAACTCACTCTTCACCCATCCATCCATCTATGAATTCACCCCTCCATACACCCACCCACCCATCCATACATGCATACATAATTTTCCCTTTCCACCCATCCATCCACCAATTAATCAACTCACCATTCCATCCATCCATTCATCCATCCCCCCATTCATCAAAACACCTTTCTATCAATCCATCAACTCACTCTTCGACCCATCTATTCATCCATTAATCAGCTCACCCTTCCATCCATTCTTCCAAGTTACTTTTCACCCATATGTACATTATCATTTCACCCTTCCACCCATCCATCCATTAATCAACTCACACTTCCATCCATCCATCCATCCAACCAACCTTTCATCAACGCACCTTTCCATCAATTCATCCACCAACTGACTCTTCCACCCATCCATCCATCCAACAATTCACCCTTCCACCTATCCACTATTCATCCATCCATCCATCCATCCATCCATCCATTTATCAGTTCAACCTTCCATCCATCCATCCATCCATCCATTTTCACTTTATCTCTCTCTGGTCCATACTCTAACAACAGTATGCTAGTATGCATTTTAACTTTTCTCTCCTTTCTGCCTCAGCTTCAAAAAGCCATCGAGGGCTCGACCCGCAGCGGTGTCCGCCTGCGCCCCCCTCTGGCCAGCTTCAGAGACACCCTCCGTAAAAAAGCCTCAAAGCCTCAGGCCTCATCTCCTCCATCCTCACCCGTCTCCACCACTGCTCCGTCGTCCCCTCTGTCTCCACCTGTGATCTCCCACTCTCATTCCCACTCGCACTCCTCCAGCCCACCCGCCCCAGTGACCGAGAATAAGAAGGAGATGGAGGTGTGGATCGAGGGTGTGAAGCGGGATGTGATTGTGGGTAAAAGCAGCGGCACAACCACAGGAAGCAGCAGTAGCAGTAGTCGCGGGACTGGAAGTAGTGACAGTGAGGCAGGAAGTGGCGACAGCAGCCCGAATCTGCCGCCCTCCTCGCCTCCACCCCCTATCCCGCTCTCCAACCTGCAGGCTGTCCCGGAGAACAAGGAGGAAGAAGAAAAAGAGGAGCCCGTTTAAAACAAGTGAAGTTTGTTTTTCTTTTCTTTGAGGTGAGATTTTTATATAACGTTTTTTTTGTTTGTTTTGTTTTTTTACTTACGTGTCATTTCAGAGTTTTAAGATGTCCCCTTGATCTCCTTTAGTTTCTTCCTGCTTTTTTTCTGTCAAAACATTTCTGTGAGTATTTTTTTTGGTTCTTCTTTCTACTTATTTAACAAGGACGTGAAAACAGGCTGACAATTTTAGAGAAAGAAGAAAAGTTTGAGTTGTTTTTCTTCAATCTCTAAAAAAAAATGCTATTCTTCTTCCTCTAAGAATTTCTGTGAATGTTTCCTTCTTTATTTTCTTTTATTTTTCTATTTCCTGCTTATTTCTTTCTCCTCTTATTTAATTTTTTTTTTTTTGTAAATAAATCTTCAAATTCTACTAGGTTTTCCTCTTCCTACTTTTTCTCTTTTGTAATAAAAACAACAATAATCTAAAAAAAATCATGTATCATAAAACTTGCTATGAGATTATAGTAAGCTATTTGTCTTCTCTTCAGTACCTCTTAAAATATACATTGATTTTACTTTCGTGATTGTAAATTACTAAAACTTTAAATGTTAACAGATTCTGAAAGAAATAGTTTATTTTTATGAGTTAAAGAAGAAATTGAAGGAACATTTCACTGTTATAGTTGTCCAAACAAAAAGTGTCCAGCAGGTGGCATATTTTCAGAACATTTCACTAAAACATTTTCTCTTTTTGCACTTATACACTCACCGGTCACTTTATTAGGTACACCTTACTGGTACCCCCTTTTGCCTTTAGAACTGCCTTAATCCTTCATGGCATAGATTCAACAAGCTAATGGAAAATCAGAGATTTTGGTCCATATTGACATGATAGCATCAAGCAGTTGCTGCAGATGTGTCGGCTGCACATCCATGATGTGAATCTCCCATTCCACCACATGCCAAAGGTGCTCTATTGGATTGAGATCTGGTGACTGTGGAGGCCATTTGAGTACAGTGAACTCATCGTTCAAGAAATCAGTCTGAGATGATTCACGAAGTAGCCATCAGAAAATGGGTACACTGTGGTCATAAAGGGATGGACATGGTCGGCAGCAATACTCAGGTAGGCTGTGGCGTTGATGCTCAGTTGGTACTAATGTGCCCAAAATGTGCCAAGATAATATCCCCCACACCATTACACCACCAGCCTGAACCATTGATACAAGTCAGGATGGATCCATGCTTTCATGTTGTTGACGCCAAATTCTGACCCTACCATCTGAATGTCGCAGCAGAAATCGAGACTCATCAGACCAGCCAACGTTTTTCCAGTCTTCTATTGTCCAATTCTGGTGAGCCTGTGCGAATTGTAGCCTCAGTTTCCTGTTCTTAGCTGATAGGAGTGGCACCCGGTGTGGTCTTCTGCTGCTGTAGCCCATGCGCCTTAAGGTTAGACATGTTGTGCATTCAGAGATGCTCTTCTGCATACCTCAGTTGTAACGAGTGGTTATTTGAGTTACTGTTGTCTTTCTATCAGCTTGAACCACTCTGGCCATTCTCCTCTGACCTCTGGCATCAACAAGGCATTTGTGCCCACAGAATTGCCTCTCACTGGAGATTTTCTCTTTTTTGGACCATTCTCTGTAAAGCCTAGAGATGGTTGTGTGTGAAAATCTCAGTAGATCAGCAGTTTCTGAAATACTCAGACAACCATGCCACATTCAAAGTCACTTAAATCATCTTTCTTCCCCATTCTGATACTCGGTTTGAACTGCAGCAAATCGTCTTGACCATGTCTACATGCCTAAATGCATTAAGTTGCTGCCATGTGATTGGCTGATTAGAAATTTGCAATAACACGCAGTTGGACAGGTGTACCTAATAAAGTGGCCGCTGAGTGTAATTTGTACTTTCTAAAAATTCAGAATGTGGACACTGTCTTCTCTTAATGAAAGCTTTCGTCTGTCCATCTTTTCCCTCAAAACTCTCTCTCTCAGGTGTCTCTCATGTCTTTAAACCAAGGACTCTGCTCTTTATGAACAATCTGTGTTGTTTCATGTGATCTACTGTCTTCTTATAAGTGTTACAGTTCATTTACTATAGCTTAGTGTCTTCAGTCACTTAATTTATCTGCCTCCGTTTGTGTTTGTGTTTGTCATATTTATTAATTTATTTAGTCATTCGTCTCTTTCCCTCTTGGCGTGATGAGATATTGACAGATTCATAAAGGAATTTTTGAAAGATGAATGTTTTTTCAATGTTTCTCTCCTTGTTTTTTAGGTTTCTAATTTTACTCTGAATAGCGTGAAGGAGATTTACACACATAGACGCACACTGCAATACCTTCTTTCTAGTCTAAATATCTAAACATTCTTAAATCAAGAAGCATTTTCTAGACCAGTGTTTCCCAACCCTGTTCCTAAAGGCACACCAACAGTACACATTTTCAACCTCTTCCTAATCAAACACACCTGAATCAACTCATCAGAACATTAGAAGAGACCCCAAAACCTGAAGTTCATGGATCAGATAAGGGAGACATCCAAAATATCTACTATTGGTGTGCTAACAGGAACAGGGTTGGGAAACACTGTTCTAGACAAGCGGAAAAAAAAGAAATAATATACCAAATAATGTGAATTTTTCTTTAAAACAAGCAAAATAATCTGCCAATGGGATAAAGAAAATCTTGTTTTTCCTTTTGACATAATTTTTTTTTTTTACCGCGTTGGTAGATTATTTAGCTTGTTTTAACTGAAAAGGATTTAGGTGGTGCGTTCACACCAGACGCGGATGAAGCATCAATCGCGAGTGATTCACATGTTAAGTCAAAGACGCATCCTGCAAAGACACATCCTGCGGCGTGATTCGCGTGAATAAGGCGGCGCAAATTAACCGATTCGTGCGAATAAAGTGCCGCAAGTTGATCGTTTCGCGTAAAACGCTCAAGTTGGAAAATCTGAACCTCAACGGCCATTCGTGCTGCGTGAACCAAACTTTGCCAAAGTCAACTGAACTGAACCAATCATGAGCTTGCTTTTGTAGGGCAGTGATTATGACGTAGTGCCTGTTGTTGGTGTCCTGACCTCATCAAACTGGGCTTGGCTCAGGCGCTGTTTACACTAATGCGTTTTCGTTTTGAAATGGCGTTTTAGATCCAAACGATCCGCATCCATACTAGCGTTTCATCTAGCGTTTCTAAACATATCTCAGTCCACACTACTCCACCAAAAACGTATACAGTATCACATGACCATTCGCGCACTCTGGGCATACACGTTCAAGTATAAACAGGAAGCATGTGTCTCGCTCGGCATTTGGTTATTGTTAGTCAACAAACGCTGGTTGAACGATGAACGTGAGCGCTCGAACAATAGCTTGCCTCTTGCGAATATATGCAGCTGCTGTAGTAAAAAAGGCAGAGTTTAACTGCACAATGGCGCCTAAATCGGACAATAGTGCAAACAACGCTCCCATTTCTGTGTCTATGTTGTTGTTTACAGTGAAGGCTGGTCTGCCGTCTTCCGGTAGCGTTATAGTCATGTGATAGGGGCTTGACGAATAAGAGAAGGATACGCAATGACACAAAAGCCCCAATCAGGTTTTCAGATGTCTCCGTTTGCACCATCCACACTGAGACGGAGCAGCAGCGTTTTAGAATGAAAATGACCTCTCCAGCGTTTTCAAAACGCTCCGTTTTTGGGGCTTGAAAACTCCGGCGTAGTGTGGACTGATGGCGTAACCGTAGCAAAACTTATGTGTTTTAAAAGGAGAACGCATTAGTGTAAACAGGGCCTCAGTCTGAAGCACCGCTGAAAGCCTGCAATATCCAGGTATAGTTTCTGGACAGGTTTATGAACTCAGAGCTGGGTGCACCTCAGAAAGGATCTAGTGGATTTAGACACGGCGCCGAACATAACTACACTGTTTTTCAGCCTTCCTAAAGCACATAAAGCACAGCTGCTGTCTTAATAAAATCCATGTTTGCCATTTAGCAACAAAGCTAGAGTCGTCGGGCAGACAGAAGCCCTGCCCATGACTCGAATCAGCATTTATTGTAAAGTGAATTTGATGTGCGTATTAAGGGAATTTGACGCGCGAATGAAGCGAATTTAATGCGCGAATGAAGCGAGTAAACTCAAAACTTTCAAGTGTCTATTTATGTGCAAATAGTGAGATTTATCCGTGCGTGCCTTATCTAGTGTGAACCCAATATAAAAATTTGGACTTAAAACAAAACAAAAAATCAAAGAAAAGACTTTGATCATATCATCCAGGTCTTAACAATAGTTAAATAAACAATTATATTTAATAAATCCTTTAATATCGCTTACATTTTTTACTTTTAGCATGTGTAAGAGTGTGATTCAGTGAAATCGTGAAGAGGTATCCAAATATTAACACACTAATATAAATAAATCTCTACAGTCGTTAATTAATGACACAGTCTTTCACAATATGTATTTTATTTACAGCACGTTAAAATGCACATGAGTTGAATGAGGTTACAGGATGACACCAAATAGAGTTGAAGAAACTGCAAAATCGCTACCTAACCTTATTTTTTATTTCTGTATTCACTGCGTTTCTTTGCCATTCTGCACTAAATGCATCTTATTTGACAGAAAACGATGACCTTGTGACGTCATTGCTGTCAGTTATTAGTGTCCCCATCCTTCGGACATTAGAGCTCTAGATGCTGAGAGTGTATTTCCCAAATAATGCTATCGTTTTGGTCTAATTTGGATCTAAATATGACCATTAGACCTGTGAAAATGAGACTCTTCTTTAGTCATAAGATGTTTAAAATATCACAAAGAATTACAACTCACAGGCCTCGTTAGTTTAGAAAAATAAATGTTGCCTCAGCATTGCATAACAGCGTTAATCCAGACCCTCAAAATCAGCAGAGAGTAGAAATCATTGCGAAACCAAACAGCTTCTAAATCTAAATCTGAATTAATGTTAATGTTGACACACTCAAAATAATTTTTTCTTTTCTCTCTCTCTCTCTCTTTTGGAACGTATACAAGTATCGACATATGTTTTTGAGATGTGCACACTACCCAGCAGGCACAGGATGTCAACATGGCGTCAGATTGACGTTGTACCCAAACGTTGTGGGATGTTGAATTTTGTTTGGAAATGAAAATCGGGTTGATGTCAGAACTCAACGTCATTTTGATTACTTTCCAACGCAACCTAAAAACAACCAAATATCAACGTCTAATGATGTTACAGCTTGCCGTTGTGTGGACATTCCCAATATGACGTCTATCAAATGTTTGATTTTGGTTGCCATACCTGACGAATAAATGTCAGTATTTGACGTCAATATGACGTTGGCTTAAGATGTTGGCTCGACGTTGTATTTTGGTCACGTTCCAACATAACATATAATCAACCAAATATCAACGTATAATGATGTTACAGCTTGCCATTGTGTGGATGTTACCAATATGACGTCTATCTGATGTTGGATTTTGGTTGCCAAACCTGATGAATTAATGTCAGTATTTGACGTCAATATGACATTAGTTTAAGATGTTGGCTCGACGTTGTATTTTGGTCACTTTCCAACACAACGTAAAATCAACCAAATATCAACTATAATGATGTTACAGCTTGACGTTGTGCGGACATTACCAATATGACGTCTATCAGACGTTGGATTTTGGTTGCCAAACCTGACGAATTAATGTCAGTATTTGACGTCAATATGACATTAGTTTAAGATGTTGGCTCGACGTTGTATTTTGGTCACTTTCCAACACAACGTAAAATCAACCAAATATCAACGTATAATGATGTTACAGCTTGACGTTGTGCGGATGTTATCAATATGACGTCTATCAGACGTTGGATTTTGGTTGCCAAACCTGACTAATTAATGTCAGTATTTGACGTAAATATGACATTAGTTTAAGATGTTGGCTCGACGTTGTATTTTGGTCACTTTCCAACACAACGTAAAATCAACCAAATATCAACGTATAATGATGTTACAGCTTGACGTTGTGCGGATGTTACCAATATGACGTCTATCAGACGTTGGATTTTGGTTGCCAAACCTGACGAATTAATGTCAGTATTTGACGTCAATATGACATTAGTTTAAGATGTTGGCTCGACGTTGTATTTTGGTCACTTTCCAACACAACGTAAAATCAACCAAATATCAACGTCATTTCATATCAATATTTGACATCAAAATAACATTGTTCTTAGACACTGACGACCTAAATCTAACCTAATATTAACATCCTATGATGTTGTGTGTCTGCTGGGTAGTAGTCGAGGGCACTTTTTTTCTGCAGCGGGTTTTTAAATGACAGCATATGAAATAATTAGTGGAAAGCCTGCAAGCATTAACCAGAAAAGCACCTTCTTTTTCGCTTCTTTCCACAGTCATACGGTCTGTCGTGAACAAAAACATACTGTGACCGAACATTTCAACTAGCCCATTACCACACCGTTTCACTGAGGTAATGAGAGTTCGTCTCTTTGCATCATGTCCGCTACAGAGTTCAAAAAGCTATAATGAAGCAAAAAAAGTGGTTCGATTCAGCTCCTACATATTAGTTCATCAAAAATGTAAATGATTGAATCCATGAGTGGTCTTCAGGATGACTTTCCTGTAGTCTAAGACTCAACGGATCAAAAGTTTCCTTTTTTATTTTTCACGTAAAGAAGATTGATGGAACTTGACGAAGATGACTCCTCAGTTTTCCTTTTTGTTCAGTGCAAATCAATATTGAGCAGCTCAGCCAGGCAGTATACACAAACAAATAAACACAGACATCGATGACCAAAAAAATGAAGTAGAAAAGAAAAATAAAAGAGGACAGAACTGAGCTGTCATTAAAGAAGATGAGTAATACATTCGTTTATGTCCATAGTAGTGCATAAGTCTTAGTAACAATACAGTTAGGATGTTGAAAAGGGCAGCACTGTTTCCATTTGGGCAGTATTGTGCTTGGTTATAATAAGAGCAAAAACATGTTTTTTTAGTGTGTGTGTGTGTGTGTACGTGTGTGTGTGTGTGTGTGTGTGTGTGCGTGTGTGTGTGTGCGTGTGCGTGTGCGAAAATGTGTCTACACCTGATGCAAAAAGTAACACAAAGTCGTCATTTATTACTGTTGGAGATTTTGTTTAGTTGCATCTTGATTATAATTTGTTCAACTTTTTGCTTCGCATTACTTGCATCCAGTGTAGACACCGCATTAAGGCTCATTCACACCAAGAAAAATAACTATAGCAATAAAGAGATCATTTTAAAAAGGGCTCCAAGGGTACGTTTACACAGAAGCGATATACTTAAAAATGGAAAAGGTTTTTTAAGGTTATTGCATACAGACGATATCATGGAACTGGGTGCGTGTATCTTTTGGTCATTTGGATTTTCATTTTAATAACAGATATTGAAAAACAAAAAGACTTTTTTTTATTTTCGTTTTAAAATTCAAAATGGAAAATTGAAATACCGTGAATAAGTCGGCCTATCTGGTTTTGGAATATAAGAAAACAAGCCTTTATTCGTTTTTGTTTTCTGGTGATTTTATTTTTTGTTATTCGAAATAAAAAATGAAGATCAAATAATTTTTTAATTTCAATGCCTCATATTTTCGTTTTTATTTTTTAAACGAAAATCAAGAAAATGGTTTGTTTTTCAATATCTGTTTCTAAAATGAAAATCCAAAGACCAAAAGATACACGATCCAAACTGGGAAAACACTAAACATGGTGTATTAACAACGCTATCTCACGACAATTTGTAACTTTTTGAATTAGTGGCTAATTTGTTTGAATTTGTTCGATATCATTTGTACAATTTAGTACGATTTGCTTATCCCTCTTTGACGGTTGCGTTAAGGGGTGGGGTTTTGGTGACATGCCTCCATTTTAAAAGAGTACATTTTAATACGACTGAATTTGTACGAATCTGTCCACATATTTTAGCTACAAAACGTTTTTATTTTTTAAACGGAAATCAAGAAAATGATTCGTTTTTCGTTTTTCAATATCTGTTTCTAAAATGAAAATCCAAAGACCAAAAGATACACGATCCGAACTGGGAAAACACTAAACATGGTGTATTAACAACGCTATCTCACGACAATTTGTAACTTTTTGAATTAGTGGCTAATTTGTTTGAATTTGTTCGATATCATTTGTACAATTTAGTACGATTTGCTTATCCCTCTTTGACGGTTGCGTTAAGGGGTGGGGTTTTGGTGACATGCCTCCATTTTAAAAGAGTACATTTTAATACGACTGAATTTGTACGAATTTGTCCACATATTTTAGCCACAAAACGTACAATGATTCCGTTTCCTCGTGAGATCAGGCTGTGTATTACACATGATAGGCCAGGAGATGACGATGTCACTTTGTAAATTGAAAAAAAAAAAAATCACGAATATGTTCATGTCGTCCGTTTTTGTTGTTTCTAATGTCAAGTGCTAATATTGAAATACTATATATTTTGCATCTAGATGTGCATCTGACATCACCATTTTCTCAACTTTGCGTGTTTTTTTTGTAGTTTACACAGAGATGACAATGGTATTGTTTTCAAAAGCATGTCTATTGTAGCCTAGTTTCGAAAGTTTATGAATTCAGGCACGCAAAACAATGTTGTCATGTGAATTCATGCAAAATGTAGAATTTTTTGGGATTTAATAGAAAATAGTGATCTAGTTTCTCTTTTAAAAAAACTGTGGCACATGCTTATTATAAACAGTTTTTTTTTCAGTTATTTATCAGGGGTCGCCACAGTGGAATGAACCGCCAACTATTCCTGCATATGTTTTACACAGTGGATGCCCTTCCAACCGCAACCCAGTACTGGGAAACAACCATACACTCACATTCATACACTACAGTCAATTTTGTTTACCCAATTCACCTATAGCTCATGTCTTTGGACTTGTGGGGGAAACCGGAGCACCCGGAGGAAACCCACACGAACACACGAAACGCCAACTGGCCCAACCGGGAGAGTGCTAACCACTGAGCCACCTAAACAGTTACTTATATAACATAAATTGTTACATAATGACAGTTTTAGAATTTAATAAATAATATAAATAATTCTCGTTAACTTTCAGCCACAGCCGTATGTGATCTATAGCTGATTAACCATGTGGATGGATGATAACAGCCTTCTGCGATGATAACAGGCGCAGAAGGCCCCTACTGGCCCATATCTATTAACTTATAAACATTGATAACGCCCATTCAATTAAGTAATAACATTTGAACTGGCTGACAAAACTGCAATGTACACTTGTAATAAATAATGTGGACGTACAAATAGTAATCATCAACTTTGTCGTTATCGTATTAAAATAGGACAACTTTTATTTCCAGCTTTAAAAAGCTTGAAGATTTAAAGTTGCACTTATCATTATAGTTGTTATTCTTGGTGTGAACAGTCCTTAAGTGTGCTGTGTGTGTGTGTGGGGGGGTGTGTGGAGGTACATAGGGGACACTTCACGCAAACGGCAAATTCGTAACTTTTTTTTTCCAGAATATACCTTTTAAAGACACATACATTCACACATTCGTACTAACATACATACATACAGTACATACATGTAATATATACATACAAATACATCATGTTTCATTGGCTTTTAGTTTTATTACAAAAATCAATATATGTATTATTACTATGTGGGTACTGTTCAGTAACTTAAATACTCCCCTCCCCCCCAAAAAAGATGCATGCACTTTCTTTTGGTTGTATTGATTTCTCAGTATTGCACTCTTCATTTGCAAGCGGCCTCGGATTCCAGCGCTCCCACCATAAGACAGCAGATGCAGCAGCAGCACATATGATGCGTCATCCTGGACTTTGACGCTCTTCCATGTTTAGTCTCTATATGCGCCCGGCGCTTTGAGAGCGTATTCCTTCAGCGTTTAATAACAAATACATCCTGATGTGACAGTCAGTACGAGTACACATCTGGGGTAAAAGGGCGTATACAATAGCTTAACTGGTTGATTATTTCACAGACAGTTTGGGTTTTTTTGTTCCTCGCTCCGTCAGTTGGTCGCCACAACGAGCACGGCCCCGTCTTCCACCTCTTCCTCCTTCGATTGGACAACGCAGGATGTGATCTCGTAGGTGATGTGCTCAGCCATTGGCTCTGCTGGTGCTTGTCCCGGGCTCAGGCCTGTAGGCGGGGTGAAGTCTTCTCTCTGGGGCTGGGGCGGAGGAGTCAGAGCCGGAGTGATGGAGGTCGGTTCAGGTTCAAGGGTAAGCGTTATGTCATCCTCCTTCAGAAAGACAGAATAAGTATCACTTGATGCCAAAGTCCTATTTGTTTATGCGAAAGTTACTGTCTCTCAAAAGAAAGAACCAATTCTGAAATTCCAGCCTTAATTCCTGCTCAAACCTACATAGGTTTGTAATACATTTGCATAATTTCAGCTTCAGTTAAAGGTGCTGTATGTAAGTTTTTCACTCTTCTAAAGCATAAAACACCATAATTTGTTTACAGATATTTAAGAAACATGCTCAGTGAACATGTTTATCTGAAAAAGTCAGATATTCTGCTTTGAAAATGGGCATTCCGTGCCGGAACGTCTATCTTTGTTTTGGTAATTTTAACCTGCCCAATGTCACTTTAGCCAGTTATATTTCAGCACCCCGGGTTGCCTTGGTGGAAAACGGCTTATTTCATTCAGGGTTCTTGCACCATTTTAAAAGTAAAATTTAATGCTTTTTAAGACCTTTTTAAGACCTCAACAAATATAATTTAAGACCCAAAAATTCTGTGTTTGGGGGGGTGGGAGTGGGGGGGTGTCCTAAAAGTTTGAAAACCCCTGGTATGAAGAACCCACAGTACCTCTGACTTTTCAGGGTTCAATGCTAAGGATTTTTTCTACTGGCCCGATTGGACCAGTGGTTCAGATTTTTACTTGCCCTGCCAAAATTTCCACTGGCCCCACCAAAAAAAAAATATATAGCTATTTCTTAGCCACATACAGTATTTTAAATAATGTTTTAAAAGCCAAACACAATTGTAATACCTACTCTTTTTATTCAGCATAACTTTATATATATATATATATATATATATATATATATATATATATATATATATATATATATATATATATATATATATATATATATATATACACATTTACGCTACCGGTCAAAAGTTTGGGGTCAGGGTCATGTTTTTTTAAAGAAAATTATTCAGTTCATCAAGGCGGCATTTATTAAATGTTAAAAAAAAAAGTTAAATTGTTAAATATTTATTAAATTTTTTAATAACTGCTTTCTTATTGTATGTAAATACAAATAAAATTATTACTCCAGTCATGATTGCTTTTATTACTATTACCATAAAAATAATAATAATAATAAAAACAATAATAATTAATATTAGAGTGATTTCTGAAGGATCATGTGACTCATCACTGGAGTAATGAAGCTGAAAATTCATCTTTAAAATCACTGGAATAAATGATTAAATTAAATGATAAACTACTTTTAAACAGTTATTTTATAGTGCAATATTGTTTTACAATTTTACAATGTGTGCTGTATTTATGATGAAATAAATGCAGCCTTGGTGAGCAGGAGAAGCTTATTTTAAAATATTTAACAATCTTACTGACCCCAAACTTTTGACCAGTTGTGTATATATTTTATGTGAAAATGTACACTTTAATTTTGACACCCACAGACATAAATAAAAATCACAGAGGTCAGACTTTCTCATACAGAGCCTCATTTCAGTTGTCAAGTTTTGTAAAAATCTATTTATTGAATTAATCTATCTATTAAAGAAACGTTGGCTAGAATGATGCATTATAGGCTTAAATTATAGAGACAAATATCAGATCATAAAGCAGATCATTGTTGATCTTTTTTTCGAGCTGTCAGTGCAGAAATGAACAAAACAACAGGCCTAATACAACATACAGTATTATAAGATATGGAAAGATTATCATATGGTATCATATGGTCAATCTTCCTGACGGATAAACAGCTCTCGTTAATATTTCAGCATGCTTTCACTTTCGTACTAGACATGAAATGCACATTTGCCGGTAGGAATGACATCTCGCCCTACTCATCATTCCCTCAATCATAATACACTGTGATATAGCCTGGGTCTTTAGTTCGTTGGATTGTTTTGTTTTCTCACTACAATCGAGAAAGGCTTTCAAAGCATGCGTTCATTACCAAAACGTGACATCCAGTGGACAGTAGCAGCCTCCGAAATGAGACGCAGATTCAGATTTCCACATGAGGTGGTTATTAATTAGCAAATAATATTAGGACAGTAAACATTAGGTGAGCAAGTTATATTGTAACCCCGTGTCAAAACACGCTACGTGAGGAGATTTGCAGTAATACTTTGGCTGTTTGCACCTAAATTTAAATACAGCCATCAGAAGCACAAAATATGCACTCAGTCACCAGGTGCGGTTTATAATACATATTAAACCTCTTTAACATTATTAAATGTAGATGCTGAATCACCGATGTGTTGGTTTGCATTATTTCAGAGTTCTAAAGTTCAATTTCAATGGTTTATTTTATTTTCTGAGGTGAACTATCTGCTGCTGCTTTCAGTAGTATGGCAATAAGTGTCATGTAAAATGGCATTCAAACTCACATTGTTGGCATTTAACACTGAATAAAGCACATGAGGTGTACCTGAGCTGATCATTGTCAGTTTTCTGTTGTTCACCTGAGAAATAGAAGCCGTTTCTAATATATCAATTCGAGGTGTTGTTTAGGACAAAAACTCCTTTTAATATGGAAAATATTTCCTCTGTCGTGTGCCGTTGCTTTTATTTAGTACACGACGGCCTTTAGGCTCGATCGTCAGACTCGCTCCTGTTGGTCAATCTGGCAACCTGCATTTCCATTTGTTTTGAATCAGGAATGTAATACCTAGTTCAACCACTGGGTGTCAAACTTACATACTGCACCTTTAGTGTCCACTTTTAAAGGATAAGAACTTATAATATGCTTTAACAGTAAAACTGGTTGATTCAAAGTCATTTGCTGAATTGCATTCTTTAACCCTTGTGTACTGTTCAAATTGACTACCCTTCCGTTATGTTAGGGGCTGTTTTTGCCCCATTTACTTCCATCATAATGACTTTTTTTGCATTGCAAAGCCATGACAGCATATAATCATGTATTCTTGGTTGTTGGTGGGTTTTTTTTCCTGTTGGGAAGAGGTAAAAAGTCATTTTTACTGTCGATCTTCAGCTGGCACCATTAACCCTTTAGATATGCCTATGCAAAAAAGTTTTTGGCTGTTATATGCATTTCTGTGGAGTAAAACTGCAGATTATAGTGTGTTTGCATAAATACACGTACTGGGCTCTATTTTAACAATCTAGGCGCAAAGTCTAAAGCGCATTCCCGGCGCATGGTCTAACAGGGTTGTGCTTATTCTCTTAATGAGTTATGGGTGTGTTTTGAGCAAAACATGCATTACAACAATCAGAGACTCATCTCCCATTCCCTTCAAGAGTCAGTTGTGTATGTCATGGCGCATTTGCTATTTACATGGCCGAGTTTGTAAGTGGAAAAACTGAATATATCCAAACACACATCCTACGCTTATTGCTGTACATCCTGTGTGTGTTAAGCAATGTGTAAGTGGTAGGACCGTTTAGCTTTTACTCGGCCAATGGTGTGGTCTATTTCAGTTCTTCAAATTAGCAACGCGCCAAGAACACGCCTTAACACACCTCCTTTCTAGACCGACACACCCATGAGTCCACAAAGTGGTGCAAAATGGATTTGCTATTTAAACAACGTGGCACAAAAAGAGAAAATTAGGGTTGCCCTGGTCTGAAAATAGCAACAAATCACACCAAACACGTCTTGCGCCTTGTTGCGCCGGGTGTATGCCCACTATGTTTACTGCGTGAAGTTTATTTATAAACTAATTTCAAGAGGATCACGTGGTTATGATTACTAGCAGCTGGACCCACATTATCCAAATCACCATGCACCAATCAGATGATCCCTAAGCTACTATAAATACCCCGGGTTTCATATGACCGCTATCTTCGCTTTGAAGAATCCCCCCTTCCACCCCTTCTCCTCCTCTCTTTAGATGGGTGACACGGTGGCCCAGCTCTTAGCGCTGTTGCCTCACAGCAAGAATGTCAATGGTTCTAGGCTTTACCGAACCAGCGAGCATTTTCTGTGCGGAGTTTGCATGTTCTCCCCGTGCTCACGTGGATTTTCCCCGGGTCCTCCGGTTTTCTCCCACCGATTAAAAACATGCAACCTAAGTTATTGATTAATCAACACTATAGTCTTGCTCACTATCTAGCACCTATCTCGTTAAAGAGAACTACTATCTGCTCTTCAATCACTACGATGGGGGAGTTCTCGAGATCTACCTGAGCTCGATCTCCCCTCTCGCCTTGCAACGGGAGGGAGCCCCGGGCTCGAGGATCTCATGAGCTCAGGGCTCTCTTCCGGGACAGCATGCCAAACAAGCTTTATAATTAATCATCAGCTAAGTGTGAACTCTTGAATGTATGTTCTGAGAGCTGAGGGCTTATTTTGAATATATCAGACATATAAGGTAAGAGTGCAAATGTCTCTCTCTCTCTCACACAGACACACACACACATGCGCGCACACACACACACTCTATAAAAGTTTTTTTTTTTTTTGTCTTGCAATGGGTTATTTACATTAAGGAAAACCAATAGGGTAAACCACCAACAATCAAGAATGTATGATTGTATAATGTAATTTCTTTGCAATCAAAAAATGTCATTATAGTGGAAGTCAACGAGGCACAATGAAACACAATGAAAAGATAGTAAATTTGCCAAAAATGTAGTTTAAAATTTTTGAAAATTTTCAAAGTATTTTCCTAAAGTACGTGTCAAAACAAGATTTGTCACCAAAAATCATTCTATTTGCTAAAATTATGAGGCCAAATTAGGACTCAAAATCACCCCAGAATGGATGAAAACATCCCCAACAGCACACAAGGGTTACCAGTGCACCTGGAAACAGCAAAACCACGTGATCCAAGAAGAAACTAGTGTTTACAATAGTGACCGAGAGAATTCATCAAGATTGACTATTCCTAAAAGCTTGTGAGTTTTAAATGAAATACCTAAATGCAAAAGGGATAACGGCTACATAAGAACAGATGCTGACATTTCAGTTGGACAAAACTGCTTGTTTGAGTAAAAACTGGAGAGATATTCTCCAAACAGATGTTTATCAGGAGCATCTGTTTGGCATGGCTGACAACAAAATGTTTTACAAAGTAATGGTTTTCTTGGCACAGATGCAGTTTTTTTGTGTTAATGTTTGTGTTAATCCATATAACACCCTAAAATCATTGAATTCTCCCAGTGTTGTTATTTTGTGTTCAAAATGTTTAATTTCATGTGAGTTTAGTTTAAGTTGTTTTTTTGTCAACTCTTGAGGCACTTGTGAATCAGCGACTGACTGGTGGCACACCTGTCTGTTGTAGGGCAGTGGTCCCCAACCCACGGGCCGTGGACCGGTACCAGTCTCAGAAGGTCGCATAAGAAATAATTAATTATTTCTGTTTTATTCATTATCCCCAACCCATTTGTCAACAAATCAGGTGAATCCAGCATGTCTCTGCAAACAGATCAACTGCTGGAGATCGCAAATGACGGTGGCTGTTCACATATTACATATTTTTCGCGTGCAAGTTCGTTATTTCCAATGAAGGAGCTCAGCTTGTGCGTGCATATTGGGTGTGACGCGCTGGCGCCTTCCAGGCTCACTCAGTTGAAAACATCTTTATAATGGCACGAGTGCACTGCCAGTCACGTGACAAGAACTGACCAATCAGCTCAATATTTTGTATGGAATATGCACATTTCGGTAGACTAATTACCTCAGACACACACCCAATGCTTTTTGAATTTTCTATATACATAAAACTTGTATCAGAGTTGCAGCAATGTTTTGTCAGCTTGTCATCCTCTGAGGAAACGCCTAACAAACTATGTACACCACCCTATATTACTAACGCCCACTCCGCAGTTGGTAAAAAGGTTGGAAACCACTGTCGTAGGGGGCAGAAACGATACATGATTGGTTGCTTTACTTGTCAATCATATGGTCACTTGAGTAGTTCTTGGCCATTCAGAGCAGCAAAGGTTCTCAAAATTCAGATACCACTCAATTTTTTTTTACTACTTATTTAAAATGAGCCAAAACAACACATTTCTTGAGGTTTTTTTTTTTTAGACAACTTAATTGTTTTATGTTCAATCCCCTAACTTAGGTAACTTTGGGTGCTTTCACACTAGCACTTTTGGTCCGCACCCGGGTTCGTTTGACGTCATAGTACAGTACGTTTAGCTAGTGTGAACGTGTTTTTCAGTCCACCTGAAAGAGGTGGTCTGGGGTACGGTTCATGCGAACTCTGGTACGGTTCACTTCTAGTATGAATGCAATCGTACCAAATAGCGGAAGTGAACCGCCAACTGTACAACAAACTATCGTTTTCATAACGTTCATTCGTGTGTGTGTGTGTATGTGAGTGTGTGTGTCACGTATTTTACCTTGGTGACAAGTGGGACTGAGCCAGGGCAAACACAGTGATGTCTGCTTGTCTCCTCCAAAAACAGCTTCTGCAGACATTGTGTGATGTTCTGAATGTTTATAATATTTTTGCGGCAGATGGACGCAAGTCGCTTTCTGTATGTCCAAAACTAAAAGATTCAGCAAAAGCAAATCGATCGCGATGTGCGGAAGTCTTTCCATGACTGTAACCTAGCAACAGCTGTAAACAAAACACCAGCTCGATGACGAAAGCGTACCGGGGTTCCGAAGGAAAAAAGACAGTGTGAACACAAACCAACCGAGAAGGTGGCAAGGGGGGACAATCAAACTTGGGTACGGTCCAGGCAATTGAACCAAGTGTGAAAGCACCCTTAATCGACTTGTGTTGGGGCAACATGAAGGAATTGTGTGGAACCCAGCCTTTTTTTTACAGTATAGTAATAAGCACTTCGTTTTTGACACCCTCAGTAAACCGTACACTAATCACAACAGATATTTGACCAATCAGACCAGAGTACACAGTTTAAAAGACGAGTTTAGAGAGACTGTATGCTTGAACCACTTCAGGGACTATGAGAAGAGCACATATGGCCCAGTTTCACAAACAGGGCTTAGCTTAAGCCAGGACTATACCTTAGTTAAATTAGGCTATTTAAGCCACATTTATAAAAACAGCCTTAGAAAAAAACATTACTGGTGTGCACCTGTAGACAAAAAATGACACTGACATATTTTAAGACATCTCACTGCAAGTTATTTTCAGTTGAGACAGCTCAAACATGCAATTTAATCCATGACTAACCCTTAACCTTGTTTGTGAAACCGGGGGAAAAGAAGGAAATTTAAGTGGGTTTTTTTAAACTTTGGATGGATGCAAACCCATTTTAGAGACCTCCAAAATAAGACATGTTTTAAATAATATAATATTGGCATATAAGTGCTGATGGATATGAAAGTCAGATATCTCACCTTGATTTCCTCCTCCTCTTGCTGCTCCAGGATGCATTCTGTCTCTAAAACAGGCTCCTCGCCGTACACTTCTGCCATTCCCATTTCAGCCATGGTCACCCCCATGTGTCCCATCATCTCCACCTGATGGGGCTCCACCTGAGCCGCCGCCCACAGGTCAGCCAATCGCGGGTGGGTGGGCGGACCCAAACTGTGAATAGTGCTGTTGGGCGTGGCTTGTAAAGAATGGGAGGCGCTGTGCAGTCGGTGCTCCAAAGACTGCAAGAGAAATCGTGAGGAAAACAATATGGTATGAAGTAATGATGATTTATCTGAAGAATCATTTACAATCATATAGAATTACATTAACGGTCAAATGATTTTTATTCAGTTCGTGGCTGAACGTGAATTTCTCGAAGGCTGTAGTAGCGTGACTAGTTACATCCGATCAATGCGCTTCGAATGTAGTTTATATGCAAAATACAATATCACATTGGGAACATTTCCGAATTAAAACCATCTGAAAATTAGTGTGATTATATAAATAACAAAAATGATCATTTCTGCAAGCTGAGAAACCACTCTATTTCTTTTTCCTCCATAGTAAATAAGCAGAGCAGCAGATGACACAGCTGCGTTCGGTGGTTAGTGCTTGACATTTGGAAAATGATTGTGTCAAACAGTCCTAGGAGGTAATTGTACAAAACAATTTTGAGGATGGACTTCAGGTGTTTGCACTTACTTGAAAAACATTGAAGGTTTTGTGAGATGGCATTTAATTGAAATCAGTTTAGTTCTTCAATCTGTGAAGGCAAAATCCTTTTTGATGTGCATCAAGTAATGTATTCAGTAGATGTGTTTCCATGTGCATATTTTTATTGGATTAAAAGGGTATTATTATGTGCATGTTTAGAATCCATGCTCATCTCAGTGTTTGCGCATAAAAATAAATGCGCATAAAAATTGGTATATTTGCCTACATAAATACTAAAGTGAATTTGTATGAATAGACAACCCATAGAAAAGTCAATTGAATGCTTATTGTTTTCCTAATATCAAGTGAATTACATATACAGCAGGGAAAATAAGTGTTGAACACGTCACCATTTTTCTCAGAAAGCATATTCCTGAAGGTGATCTTGACTTGAAATTTTCCCCAGATGTTGGTAACCACCAATGAAATCTATATATGCTAAGACAACAAATCTAATTAGTTTACAAATTAAGTTATGTGTAATAAATTGAAGTGAAACGGGGAAAAATTATTGAACACATGAAGAAAGGGAGGTGTAGAAAGGCAGTGAAAGCCCAGACAGCAGCTGAAATCTCTCAGTAGTTCTTCAGCAACCCTTTGCCCTTCGTCTTTGTAAATGAATTTTATTTGCTTCAGTACAACTTTTACGTTACTAGGATGCTGAAGATAAAATCAGAGTTGTCACAGTTGGTGGTGAGGAAAGGATGAGGACAGGATGAGGACTCAAGTGCAGAACTAAATGATGGGTTTTTATTAATAATAAAACAAAATATAGCACAAAACAAACCACCCCGAGGGGGAAAACAATAACAAAAAGACAAAAACAAACTGGGCTGGACAGAGCTGGACACGACAGGACAAGGCAACATACGACAACAAACTGGCATAGGACAGCAGACAAGGGGAAACTATAAGCAGAAATAATTAAGCAAAATGGTGAACATAATAAACTAATAATAGGTTAACAGGGGGGTGGGGGCGTCATGTGGCGCAGTGGGTAGCATGATCGCCTCACAGCAAGAAGGTCGCTGGTTCGAGCCTCGACTAGGACAGTTGGCATTTCTGTGTGGAGTTTGCATGTTCTCCCCATGTTCGCGTGGGTTTCCTCTGGGTGCTCAGGTTTCCCCCACAGTCCAAAGACATGTGCTATAGGTGAATTGAATAAGCTTAATTGGCCATAGTGTACTGTATGTGTGTGAATGAGTGTGTATGGGTGTTTCCCAGTGTTGGGTTGTGGCTGGAAGGGTATCCGCTGCGTACAACATATGCTGGATTAGTTGACGGTTCATTCCACTGTGGCAACCCCTGATTAATAAAGGGACTAAGCCGAAAAGAAAATGAATGAAAGAGGGTGGGACTAGACAATAGACTGTAGAGCACATGACACAAAGAAACAACACAAGCTATGTGCTCACGTAAAATGGGACTAGAACACGCAGCCAATGAGAGAAAACATTAACCACGTGTTCACATGAAACAACATTAAAGATACATGAACCACACTACCAAACAACACTAAACATGAACCACATTCTAAACACAACACCAACATAAGACACGAGTACATGATAAATAAAAACACAGTGCACTCACATATGCAACACGCATGTTTCATCTTAACGCCAACCAAAACCGAAACTACAAACAACTAGAAACCGAAACACAAACAAAAGGACGAGAGTGCGCGTCCTGAGCATGCCCAGACCTCACGCATCAAGCCCGAGCATGCACAGCCCGAGCGTGACCAAGGCGGCGCTCATACAAAGACACACAATGACACAAAATGAGTGCTCGACCAGAGAAAACTCGAGCTGAGCACAACATACAAGATATGACAGGACTAGTGCCTTGACTCCGCCACCAAATCAAGAATTAACAAGACCGGAGGGGCAGAATCCTGACAAGAGTGGACATTTCAGCAAGACAATGATCAAAAACACAGCCAAGGAAACTCTCAAATGCTTTCAGAGAAAGAAAATCAAGCTGTGGAATGGCCTAGCCAATCACCTGACCTGAATCCGATTGAAAACAGAAATTAAGATCAGATTTGATAGACGAGACCCACAGAACCATCAAGATATTTACACTCTGTAAAAAAAATCACACCTGAGCAATGGATGTGACTTCATTCTTCATATGAGAGGAGTCTTTAATCTGCCATCACCAAAACAGCCTTTCATATAAAGTATTAATTTCAGTAGTTCAGTACTTTCTCCTTGTGTTATTCCATTGATATTACACATAACTCATTTTTCAGATTTGTTTTGTTTTATTTTTATTCGTTTTTTATTTATTTTGTTTGTATTGTTTGGGTTTTTACCAAAATCTGGTTCAATTCTATGTCAACAGCTCCTTTAAAAATATTATTCCCAGGAAAAAGCATGACGTGTTCAATACTTATTTTCCCAGCTGTATTTTTATTCATTATAAAATCACAACATATCACAAGAAGTGACTCTTGCACTCCATCACCCTTTTTTTTCCCTCAATACAGCAAGACCACCTACAGCGCCACTGCGTAGATGACACCTGGCTAAAAGAGGTCAAGTAGAAGCACAAAAACAGCTCTGTGGTGTTTGTGTGAGCGTGTTAACATGGCAGCGTGTGCGCTTTCTGACCTGTTGGTACTGCAGGAGCTGCTGCTGCTGGTACTGCTGGTACTGGTGGAGCTGCTGGAAGTGGTTCTGCTGCTGCAGCGTCATCTGCGGCTGTGTCAGATAGTGGCCATCAAAACCCTCACCCGAAGCCCCGCCCGCCATGATGTAAGAGCCAGCGGCGGGAGAAGCCACGCCCGAGGGCTCGTTGCTGATTGGCTCCCAGGCATCAGAGGAGGAGAGACAGTAAAGGCCCTGGGAGACGTAGGTGTGAGGCCACACTTCTGCAGAGGAGTGATGCAACGGCTGGTCTGAAGGACACACACCAGAGCAGAAGGTTAGGGGAGACTTGGAAGACCAATCCATGGATTATTATTTGCATATTCATGGTTCTCTGAGGTTGGTTAATGGTAAAACAGCTAAGGTTGAAACCAGAAGTTTACATGCACTCTAAAAAAAAAGCAACATAACCATTTTTTTTTTTTAAATGTCTGATGGTAAATTATACTAAACGTTTACTATCTTAGGTCCGTTAGGATTACCTAAATCATTTACATTTGCTAAATGCCAGAATAATGAGAGAAATTTTTTTTTTGATAATTTTTTATTAATTTCTAGACAGTCAGAAATTTACATACATTTCCTTGGTATTTCTTTAGCTTTGCTTTTAAACTGTATAACTTTGGTCAAATGTTTTGGGTATCCTTCCACAAGCTTCTCTCAATAGTTTGCAGGAATTTTGGCCCATTCCTCCTGACAGAATTGGTGTAACTGAGTCAGATTTGTAGGCTGTCTTGCTCGCAAAAGCTTTTTCAACTCTGCTCACAAATTTTCCATAGGATTGAGATCAGGGCTTTGTGATGGCCACTCCAAAACATTCACTCTGTTGTCTTTAAAGCACATTTTAACTAATTTGGCAGTATGCTTAGGGTCATGGTCTGTTTGGAAGACCCATTTGTGGCCAAGTTTTAATTTCCTGGCTGATGTCTTGAGATGTTGCTTCAGTATTTCTACACAATGTTTATTCTTCATGATGCCATTTATGCTGTGAAGTGGACCAGTCCCTCCTGCAACAAAACAGCCCCACAACATGATGCTGCCGCCCCCATATTTCACAGTTGGGATGGTGTTCCTAAGCTTGTAAGCTTTTCCCTTTGTCCTCCAAATGTAACACTGGTCATTATGGCCAAACAGTTCAGTCTTAGTTCCATCAGACCACAGGACATGTCTCCAAACATTATTCTTTTTCCCAGTGTAATTGTAAAGTGTAATCTGGCTTTTTTGTTGATTCTGGCTTGTTGATATTCTCATGTTGTCACACAAGGAAGCAGTGTGTTTGAGGTTTTCCTTAAATGCTATTCTACAGTTGTGCCTCCAATTAACTCAAATGTTGTGAATTAGCCAATCAGAAACTTCCAAAACCTTGATACCATCATCTGAGCTTTTTCAGAGGCATAATAATCTTATTGTATGTAAACTTGACTTTCAAGAAAAGTTATAACAATTTCTCAAACAATATCTCTCTCATTATTCTGCTATTAAGCAAAACAGAAACAAATATGATAATCTTAACTTACCTAAAAGAGAAAAAGTTTAGTCACATTAACATCTGACTTTTTTTAAATGGTAATGTGCCTTTTTATACAGCGTATGTAAACTTTTAAATGCTTAATGGAAACATCAAGATGAGAATAACTTGTGATTTTGCTTTAATAGAATGGCATGGCATACAATGGGATGGCATTAATACACTGTAAAACCCAAAAAGTTGAGGTAACTCAAACAATTTGAGGAAACCGATTGCAACAAACCATTTAAGTTCAAAAACTAATCCTAATGAGTCCTGTGAACTTAATCCATTTGAGTTGAAGTAACAAGGTATTTAATTAACTCATTACCTTCAACACTGAGTTCAAAACTCTTTTCAAATGAGTAGAATTAACTTTCAGTACATTTTGAGTTAACTACACTCATTTCATTTGATAAAGTTAACTGTTGGGTTTTACAGTGTAGACAAATGAGTGCACCGACCACATAGTAAAATGTCTGAAATGTTGTTTTGGTCATTCTAAAGTCAAAAACCAAAACTAAAACCAAAGTCTGTCATCAGTTGTTCAGTATTAATTACCTTCCAGAACTGTTTTGACCAGCTGCACTACCAAAGAGCGTTTTATGTCACCATGCATCCATTGTGTTTAGTCTTGTATTCTTAGGTCCAAGTAATTTATCAGAAAAAAAAAAACATTTCAAAGGGCCACAGGGGCTTCTCCTAGCACAGCAAATTCCATTTTTCATTCCATAATTTTTTCCATATTTGGTGACGATTTTGTTCTCTTTGACTCATCGGATGGAAACATCTAATGACACAATCTCTGATATAAAGGTACGAGAGCGGTCTTTTTGGATAAAAACTTTACAAAAGGTACACTTTTGTACCTAAAGATACTGATACCTTAAAGGTACACATTTTAGTATCTAAAAAGTACATTCAAGAGTTCACACTTAGCTGATGATTGATTATAAAGCATGTTTGGCATGCTGTCCCGGGAAAGAGCCCTGAGCTCCCTGAAGGGAGAGAGGTACTCCCTTGCTTGTTATGGTTAGTGAGTTTAGGAATTGCTATGAGAGATAGCTGGCTAAGAGGTCGTCTATGATGCCATTTTGGATTAGTCAATTTACTTATGTTGCATGTCTTTGGACGGTAGGAGGAAAACCGGGGAACACGGAGAAAACCCACGCAAGCACGGGGAGAACATGCAGACTCCGCACAGAAACGCCGACTGGCCTGGTAAGGACTCGAACCAGTGACATACTTGCTGTAAGGTAACAGTGCTAACCACTGGGCCGCGTGCCGCCCTATCTGGAAAAGGGAGGAGGAGTAGAAGTGGTTTGGGGGATTCTTCAAGACGAAGATGACTGAGGTGAGAAACTCACCTTTATAGTGAGTTAGAATTTCCTCTGATTGGCGCATCATGTGTTAGCTGATGCGGGACCAGCTGTGATCAATCATAAGCATGTGATCCTTTTGAAATTAGTTCATAAATAAACCACACAACATGTAGCTCTTGACATTTTAGGCATTATTTTGTACCTTTTGAGGTACCATTATGGACCCTTTAGGTACAAATTTGTATCTTTTGATAAGGTTTTACCTCAGTGTCATCTTTTGTACTTTTAATTCTGAGATTTCATGCAGGTAAAGTGATAAAATCAACAAGTTTTTTTTTTTAATCCATGTATAGCTTTTTTAGATTTACATAATGATTTGACTGATTGACTGATTGCATCCATGACCAACATTTAAATATGACAACACGGTAATAATATGACATGTGGTTAGAGTAACGCAGTACACACATAAGACTGTTCTAAATTCGACTTATTTAAAATATAATAATTTCTATAAAAATGACGCTATTGCAGTTTTGTATTAAAACAAATCATTTTTGTTATGTTTACTCCTGGCGTCCACTACTCCGGCATCTTTGATTCACAAAAATGCCTTTTGAAAATGACCCTGTTTTCATTCAAAAACACTACTATTGATCCATTTCAGTATAAACAAACTAAAATGCAAACATTTGAAAATGGAGGTGCGTCTATCCATAATCTCTCTGAATCTGACCGGTCTACTGGTCTATTCTCTGCTTCGTCAAGCTCTTCTCATACATGACCATCATTACACAAGCAGTACACGGCAAATATGGATACCGGCAAAACATGTGCATGCCCAGTGAGAATGGTCACGTTTCATTAGTTTTAGGGTGTATAGTGTAAATGAAGATATTTCTGAAACGAGATGGAGATTCTAGTCTGGATGAGGAATGTTTTTATTCTAAAATGCTATTTTAAAACAAATATGCACAAGTGTAAAGTCACTAAGATAAGGGCTTTTAAGAATGTCACACAAGTAAATGGTTTTGTTTATAAAAGGATCATTCATAGGTGAATGAAAACACCCATTTGTTAATTGGAAACACATTAGGTAAACACATTTAGGGTAAACAATTTTGTGTGTGCGAAATTTGCTAAAAAAAGCAATATTTTCTCTAAAATATACATTTATTTATTAACTGTTGTATAAAGTCATTATCATATTTTGCACTTTTGCTAATCTGGACAAAAACAGCACTTGTGTAATATTGTTTAACTATATCACATGATACAAATAATAAAAAACAAAACAAAAGGTAGGTACATTTTTGCTCCAATATCTTGATTCAGTAAGCTATATCATTCGCTGTGTTGTAACCTGCACCATGTTGGTATTATTCATTTATTCATTAATTTTCCTTCGGCTTGGTCTCATTTTCAGAGGTTGCCACTGCAGAATGAACCGCCAACTAGGCATATGTTTGGCCATATGTTTTACGCAGCGGATGCACTTCCAGTCGCAACCCAGTACTGGGAAACACCCATACACACTCATTCACGCACACACTCATACACTACGGCCAATTTAGTTTATTCAAGTCACCTATACTGCATGTCTTCGGACTGTGGGGGAAACCGGAGCACCCGGAGGACAACCACACTAACACAGAGAGATCATGCAAACTCCACACAGAAACGCCAACTGACCCAGCCGGGACTCGAATCAGCAACCTTCTTGCTGTGAGGCAACCTTGCCGCCATGTTGGTATTATAGAAAATATAATATAGGTCTGGGATTGGTGTGTTAAAAACATATGAAAACATATTTTTTTAATCATTAATCAATACACTAACGCGTTAAATAGACAACCCTAATAATTAGCTGTCCTCGATTCTTGAACCCACTGAAGTAAACCTCCATTTGGAGACATGAAATCAATCCAGTTTAAAAACCTAAACACAAATAGTATTTCCAGTTCTCTGCTGCGCTGATAATCCTCATTATTTTGACATAATCGGGCCACGGAGACCCTGTTTGTCTGGTGTTAGGCTGCAACCTGACTCTAACCCTGATCTTGAACCTCGGGGAAAGCGCTGATTCTCCCCATCGCCTTTGGGTCCGCAGCTGTCACTGTGGCATCTCCGACACATTTCCACACACTAAATGAAGTGGTGGCAATGTGCTTTAGACCTGTCAAATGGACTGCAAGGCACATCAGTCAAGGCTCAGTAAACAATATAAATCAAATCCGCAGAAAAAAATAATCTAAGCGCATCGGTGAAAATCAGAGGTGTGGTTCTGAGACTGAGATGTAAAAAAAAAAAACATGAGTTCCCCTTCGGGAGGGGAACTTCAATGCTATGTGGAAAAACTTCCACTATGGGGATTTCGTCAGAATCCAATCATCTGAAAGAGTATAAAAACGGGCCAATGAAATGCCAATGAGTTGGCGGCGTCAGCGTGCACAGCTGTCTTGAATGACAATCAGCCTGGCATAAAAGGCTAGCATGTGCTCAGCAACGACATCCTTTTCGCTTTCAGAGCCTTTCACGAGCTTCTGAGAGAGTCTATGAGGGTATCTCCAACCTGTGTCTACAGAGGGAGATCGAGAAGCAGCTTCTCCCGGTCCAGAGCGCGTATACGCAGTGGCAGATGGTCGAGCTGGGTTGTTCTCCCTTGCCTGGCGTCCTTTGGGTCCGGTCCTCCAAGAGCGGTATGTATATAGGAAGCAAGTTTCCTAAAAGAGCAACACGGTTGTGCAGCGCGTCTTTTTCAAGACGTCGCTCCGACCGTGCGTTTCTGGTTGCGGTGGTTTCCTGTCCCCGGATGATGGGCACGAGCACTGCGTTTCATGTCTGGGGGTCCAGCATGTTGATGCGGTGCTCGCGGGCAGTGCATGCCATCATTGTGATGTCATGTCTGCTGCGCAGTTAAGATCGCGGCTTGCTCTTGCAAAAGAGCGACCCACCCCAGTTGTCCCCCGCACTGCGGTTGGCACTCGGGCAGATCTGAGGGTTTCAGTGGGAGTAAATCCGCCGCCCTCGGGCTCGCGGACCTCTCGCTCCTCCACGCGCTCCATCCAAGCTTCAGGTGAGAGAAGCGCTCCATCCTCGGGTGGTCGCCCTCTCACTTGATGACACCGAGGATCAGATGTCCATCGCTGCATCGGAGGATGGGCTGTCATTGTCTGATGAGGATGCGAACCCGCTCGCTCCCTCCCTCCGGGGTGGAGAGCACGGTGTTGGCATCTAAAAAGCAGACATGATGGCCGTGCTTTCTCGGGCTGTTTCGGCCGTGGGTCTGGTGATGGTTTATCCCCCAGCCCCGCGGCCGGACCGACTAGATGGGTGTTATGTGGAGGATATAAGAAGGCAAGACCTTCTTAGCCTTCCGTCCCCTTCTTCCCGGGAAGTGCGCAGTAGGCTCACGCAGTCTTGGAGGGCACTTTTTTCTGCCCGATCTGCGTGCGCTTTCATCCTCACCATCCTTGGAGGGTTGGTTGTCATTGTCTGATGAGGATTCGAACCCGCTCTTTCCCTCCGGGATGATGAGCGTGGCGTCGAATCCAGAAGCAGACTTTGCAGCCGTGCTTCCCAGGCTGTTTCGGCCGTGGGTCTGGAGATGGTTTATCCCCCAGCCCCGCGGACGGACCGACTAGAGGGGTGTGATGTGGAGGAGATAAAGAAGGCAAGACCTTCTAAGCCTCCACGTCCCCTTCTTCCTGGATGTGCACAGGAAGCCCACGCAGTGCGCTGCGTGCGCCTCCGCCCTCACCATGCATGCTACGGCCACCTACCAGCGCTCCCTAGCGCAGGCGCTGGCCCAGCTGCACGGGGATGGTTCCGACCCAGGACTGAGCATGAGCTCCGCACAGCAATCGACTGAAGTCGGCTGTATGTGCCCCTGGGAAGGACGATGGTCACATTAGTGGCCCAGGAACGCCACCACGGGCTAAACCTGGTGATCTGCGTGATGCTGACAAAGTTCGCTTTCTTAGCTCACCCATATCCCAGGCTGGCCTGTTCGGCGACACCGTCAGTGAATTCGCCCAGGAATTCACGCCGGTGAGCGAGCAGTCGGAGGCGATGGGTAATACCATCTCTCGGCGGGATCGTAAAAACCGCTCCTCCCCGCCGAGCCATCCACATCCACTGCTTCACGCCGAGAGCGCCCGCCTGCGGCTTTGCTCGGTCGCCCCCGCCTGCGCCTCTGGCCAAGCGGCTGCGCCGAGCATCTCGCAGGCAACCAGCGCTCCCCGCCCCAGGGCGCCGCTAAGTTCGGTAAACGAACCGCGAAGCGTCCCTGAGACGGGCCATCTGGAGAGGAGGAAATTTGCTCTTTCCCCGCTGGAGAGCGGGGCTCTTCTTCTAAACAGCGTTAAAAAACGCTATCAAAACCTCAGAGAAAGAGCATTTTTTCCTTCCCCGGATGTGACAGCCCGAACACTGCCAGTCTGGGACGCTATGCTTTCCAGCTCGCAGGATCGGTGCACTTCGCCAGTGGCTCGCGGAGCGAGAGAGAACGGTCTCCTTTCTCTCCCCCTCCCAGCCCCACCTCCGGAGTACGGGTGCGAGACAAGAGTGAAGCTCTTGCCTCCTGCTCTCCTGTGGGACCCCAGTGCTCCCCGGTTGAGCCCACCCACTCCGCGCTGCCCCACCGCTGGTACGTCAGCGATCGTGCGGACGAAGCCACTTGCGAGGGCTCTGCCTGCCTGGTTAGCGCGGGCCAGCCCATCGCAATGGCTCATCCGCGCGATCAGACTCGGCTACGCGATTCAGTTCGCGAAACGGCCTCCCAAGTTCACGGGTGTGTATTTCACCAGGGTCAGCCCTGCGTCCGCCCCTGTCTTGCGAGAGGAGATTGCTATCCTCCTGGCGAAGGATGCAATCGAACCGGTCCCTCCAGCCGGGATGGAGAGCGGGTTTACAGCCCGCACTTCATCGTACCCAAAAAGAGCGGTGGGCTACGGCCAATCCTCGATCTGCGCGTTTTGAACCGCTGGCTGCACAAGCTGCCGTTCAGAATGCTTACGCAGAAGCGCGCCCTCCGGAGCGTTCGTCCTCGGGATTGGTCTGCAGCAGTAGACCTGAAGGACGCGTACTTTCATGTCTCCATACTTCCACGCCACCGTCAGTTTCCTGCGGTTTGCGTCTGAAGTCGAGCCTGGCGGTACAAGTCCTCCCCTTTTGGCTCTCTCTGTCTCCGCGGGTTTTCACCAAGCTTGCGGAGGGTGCCCCAACTTCGGCTTGCGGGCATCCGCATACTCAATTATCTCAAGCGACTGGCTGCTTTCAGCGCGCTCGCGGGATTAATTGATTACGCACAGAGACAGGGTGTTTCGGCACTTCGACCAATTGGGGTTTCAGGTCAACCGTGAAAAGAGCAGCCTCGCCCCCGTGCAGAGCAACTCTTTTCTCGGGTTGGAGCTGGACTCGATCACCATGACGGCGCGCCTCCCCCGAGAGCGCGCCGGGCTGATGCTGGCCTGTCTGAGAGAGTTCGACAGGAAAATGTGGTCCCACTGATATTATTTCAGAGGCTCCTGGAGCATATGACATCCGCAGCCGCGGTCTCGCCGCTCGGATGCTCCATATGAGACCACTTCGGCATTTGCTTCACGATCAGGTCCCTAGACGCGCATGGCACGCGAGCGCACACCGGGTGACTGTCACTCCGCTGTGTCGCCGCGCCCTCAGCCTCTGGATGGACCCTGGGTTCTACAGGCCCGCGGGCCTCTAGAACAAGCGTCCAGGCATGTCGTCGTTTGACGGATGCTTCCAGTACGCGCTGGGGGGCCGTGTGTTGCGGGCATGCAGCTGTGGTTCCGTGGTAGGAAGCTGGTTGCATTGGCATCTTAACTGCCTGCAGCTGTTGGCAGTGTATCTCACGCTGCACCGTTTTTTACCGGTGTTAGAAGGGAAACACGTGCTGGTCAGGACGAACAGCACGGTGGCGATGGTGTATATCAACCGCAAGGGAGATATTCGCTGTCGCCGCATGTCTCAGCTCGCTCGCCGTCTGCTCCCCCGGAGTCATACGCGGCGCAATCGCTGCATTCCATTTTCCCCGCCGAGCTCAACCGTGCAGCCGATGCGCTCTCACGGCAGTTCGCCTGGGAGAATGGAGGCTCCACCCCCGACTGTCCAGCTGTTATGGGTGCGTTCTGCGCACTGGCTACACAGCTGGCCCCGGGGCGTGCGTAATACGCATTTCTCCAGTGAGCCTACTCGCACAGATGCTGTGTAAAGTCAGGGAGGACGAGGAACAGGTCTATGCATTGCGCCTCTCAGGCCCAATCAAACCTGTATTCCAGCTCTCTCCTCGTGATGGCCCCTCCCTGGCATGTCCCCTGGAAGAAACTTCTTCTTGGGGACAGGCACCGTTTGGCACCCGCGCCCAGATCTATGGACATCACGTGTGTCCCGTAGATGGAGCGCGGAGGACTTAGGTGACCTACCGTTAGGTGGTTAACACCATCACTCAGGCCTAGAGCACCCTCTATGAGGCATGCCTATGCCCTGATGTGGAGTCTATTCGCTGTGTGGTGTACTTCTCTCCGAGAAGGAAACCCCAAACATGCCAGATCAGTGTGATGCTATCCTCCTTCAGTCGGCTGGAGCCAAGGCTGTCCCCTCCGCACTGAGGGGTTGGCGTTGCGATCATCCCCGCTCTAAGGACGCGGCGATGGCGGCGCGCTGGGAAAGCATCGCCTCATCATCCACCCCAGAGGCGCGAGACGTGGATATATATCCTGTCCCCTCTCTTACCCATTTGAAGATTTCTCTTAGGAGAGGTCTGCTCGATCACTCGACTCAGTATCTATATGATTTCTGTCCAGGTAGACAGCTCTGCTGGTCGCGTTGGCATCGGTCAAATGGGCGGGTATCTGGAGGCATTTTCGGTCAGCGAAATGTGCCAGCGTTTTGGGCCGGCCCACTCTCACGTTTACCTGAGACCCCGGCCCACCTAGGTGCCCTAGGTTCCTACAGCGCTCGTTTAAACTATGTAGTGAACCTGCAAGCGCTGCCCACGGAGGAGGCAGACCCAGCCCCTTATTGCAGTGTCCTGTTCGCGCTTTGCGAATTATACGGACTGTACTCAGAGCTTAGATCCTCTGAGCAGCTCTTTATCTGTTACGGTGATCGGCAGAAGGGAAGTGCTGTATCTAAACCGAGGTTGGCCCACTGAACAGTGAATGCCATCTCCCTCGCTTATCGAGCCAGGGCGAGCCGTGTCCCCCAGGAGTGAGAGCGCACTCCACTCGGAGCGCGCATCCTTTTGGGCGTTAGCACGCGGCGCCTCTCTAACAGACATTGTAGAGCTGCGGGCTGGGCGACACCTGAGCATTTGTGAGATTTTATCTTCGAGTGAACTGATTTCCTCACGAGCGGTGAATGAGGAAATTCAGTTAGGTGTTGTAAAACGCTTGCTGCGCCTTTCTCTCTAACACAGAGGTACGTGCGCTTTTCTCGCTTTGTCAGTTGAGTTCCCCACTCGGCGAACCCTGCAGAGTTCCTCCGAGGCCCCCAGCATCTGACTCAGCGGAGGAGTCAAATGTTGGCCCATTACGTTGTAGGTATGCCCGCTGGTCATCCCGCGTTCTGGGTATAGGTGCCTGCTATGTGCGATCCCCGCTAGCGATCCCATACGCTCACTCAGCCACGATGTAGTCCCCCCTCCTAGGCGGGCTCGTGTCTTCCCTCCCCGCTAACCACCTCTTCATATGTGCACTCCCCCTTCTCAGGGCTAGTCCATATGCTATTTTTCCACCAGGTCTCCCCCTCCGGGCAGCAGGTGGCCTCCGCAGCGTCCTCCCTATCGGGACTGAACGCTTTCCCAACGTACTGTCGTATTTTAAAATTCCTAGAAACTAACTAGGTGTATTTTTACGACTCCCCGAAAAATATATCTAAACCAGAAAAGGTAAGTAAGGTAAGTAAGGGCCAGGGGACACGTTGGAGGACTGTGTCTCCAGCGATGCAGGTGCGCTCGTACTGCTGCGTGGCGCGCCCCTCACTGGAGACATGGTAAGGTTCTTTCGTTGTGGCGCTTTCCATAAATTTCCCCATAGTGGAAGTTTTTCCACATAGCATTGAAGTTCCCCTCCCGAAGGGGAACGCTCTGGTTACTAAAGTAACCCTCGTTCCCCGAGGGGGGGAACGGAAATGCTATGTTCCTTCGCCACAACGATTGTCCCTTAGCTGTTGAGTGTGAAAGCCTCTTCAGCTAGAAAAGGATGTCGTTGCTGAGCACATGCTAGCCTTTTATGCCAGGCTGATTGTCATTCAAGACAGCTGTGCACGCTGACGCCGCCAACTCATTGGCATTTCATTGGCCCGTTTTTATACTCTTTCAGATGATTGGATTCTGACGAAATCCCCATAGTGGAAGTTTTTCCACATAGCATTTCCGTTCCCCCCCTCGGGGAACGAGGGTTACTTTAGTAACCAGAGCGTTATATTACTGAATATTCACAAGCTTAATATTGCTGCCAGTGTAATAATCAAGCAAGCATGAGCTTAGGATATGTGTGCTTGTTATATCTGAGCTGTGGCTTAAGGAGAGATTGTTCTGCTCATCTGAAGCCAAATAAAGAGAGCAAAATGAGGAAGCATACACTACCAGTGAACAGTTCAGAATCAGTATGCTTTTTTATGTTTTATTATGTTTATTCTCACAAAGGCATTTATTTAATAGAAAACACATTTAAAATTGTGAATAGTTATTGGAATATTAAATAACTTATTTTATTGAATGTAGATTAAAATTGAATTATTATTCTGATTTAAATCTGAATTTAAAGCATAGCAATTTTTCAGTGTGATATAATCTTTTAAATATTATGATCTGCGCAAGAAGAACGTTTATTATTATTATTGTTGTTGTTGTTGTTGTTGTCAGTTTGGGATACAATATAATTCAAATGTATCATTAAAAACTGATGTAATTTTATTCATAACAATAAATTGTTAATACAATTTATATACACTCACCGGCCAATTATTTAGGTAAACCTGTCCAACTGCTCATTACCGCAAATTTCTAATCAGCTGGTCTGAGTATTTCAGAAACTTCTGATCTACTGGGATTTTCATGCACAACCATTTCTAATGTTTACAAAGAAAGGTCTGAAAAAGAGAAAATATCCAGTGAGCGGCAGTTCTGTGGGTGCAAATGCCTTGTTGATGCACTCAAAAAAATCTTTTTGCTCGTTCAAACTACTTATTTAAAATCACAATTCTTGAGATTTCATTGGAACAACTTAATTTTTTATGTTCAATCAATATAAATTTGTTAAAAATTAAGTTAGCTTAATCGATTTGTGTTGGGACAACATGAATGAATTGTGTGGAACCTTGCATTTTTTACAGTGTGCCAGAGGTCAGAGGAGAATGGCCAGACTAGTTCAAGCTGATAGAAAGGCAACAGTAACACAGATAACCACTCATTACAACCAAGGTATGCAGAAGAGCATCTTTGAACGCACAACACATCAAACCTTGAGGCAGATAGACTACAGCAGCAGAAGACCACACCGGGTGCCACTCCTGTCAGCTAAGAACAGGAAACTGAGGCTACAATTCACACAGGCACACCAAAATTGGACAATAGAAGATTGGAAAAACGTTGCCTGGTCTGATGAGTCTTGATTTCTGCTGCAACATTCAAATGGTAGGGACAGAATTTGGTGTCAACAACATGAAAGTCAAGGATCCATCCTGCCTTGTATCAACGGTTCAGGCTGGTGGTTGTGGTGTAATGGTGTGGGGGATATTTTCTTGGCACACTTTGGGCCCATTAGTATCAATTGAGTATTGTTTCAATGCCACACCCTACCTGAGTATTGTTGCTGACCATGTCCATCCCTTTATGACCACAGTGTACCCATCTTCTGATGGTTACTTCCAGCAGGATAACACGCCATGTCATAAAGCATGAATAATCTCAAACTGGTTTCTTGAACATGACAATGTGTTCACTGTACTCAACTGGCCTCCACAGTCACCAAACTCAATCCAATAGAGCACCTTTGGGATGTGGTGGAACAGGAGATTCACATCATGTATGTGCAGCCAACAAATCTGCAGCAACTGCGTAATGCTATCATGTCAATAAGTAGCAAAAGCTCTGAGGAATATTTGCAGTACCTTGTTGAATCTATGCCAGGAAGGTTTAAGGCAGTTCTGAAGGCAAAAGGGGGTCCAACCCGGTACTAGTAAGGTGTACCTAATAAAGTAGCCGGTGAGTGAGATTGTAAATAAAAGCTATTATTTTGAACTTTCTTTTTTTTAATTAAAAATTTTAAAAGTAAAATGTATCACAGTTTTCACAAACAAAATCAGCACTGAATCATTAGTTGTGATTTTTTTGTACCAATAATAGGTGATCATAATAGAGCAGCAAATCATCATTTTATAATCATTTCTGAAGGATCGTGTGACACTGAAATTTGGAGTAATGATGATGAAAATTCAGCTTTGAATCACAGGAAAATATTAAATCTGGAACTACATTAAATAAGAAAATAATTATCTGCAATAATATTTCCCAATTTGACAGTTTTAGTGTGCTTTTGATCAAATAAATGCAGCCTTGGTGAGCAGATTAACCTTCTTTAGACGTGACATAACAGAGAAGACACTGCTTTATTGAAGGCTTATGGGGTTGTAGTTTGCGAGCGTCACCTCTGCTGGTGATGCTCTCCTGGTTGACCTCACTGAGATGAGCCACGCTGCCCTGGTTCGAGTCGGCACACAGACTCTCTCCTTCCAGTGAGTTCCAGGCTAAAAGTGTGGCCTCAGAGATGGCAAACTGCTGCATGACACCTGCAAGGAACAGAATTATGATTTTGATATTTATCTGAAGATAAAATACACTGTATAAACATTTGAAAGTATGAATCAAAAGTGACCGAAAATGCATTCATAATGTTGCAAAAGATTTTTGTTTTGATTAAGTACAGCAGCGGGGGGCGTAGTAGCTGAAGGCTGATTCACCCTGTTTTGACTGAACTCTTGGGATTTCTAATTTACTTGATCTTAATGATCTGAGTGACCTGTTAGGTTTGTATTCGGTGAGCCTATCTGTAATGTATTGAGGTCCTAGGCCATTTAGTGATTTATAGACAAGGAATAATTCTTTAAAATCTATTCTGAATGTAACTGGGAGCCACTGTAAAGACCCGAGGACAGGTGTGATGTGCTCTGATTTTCTGGTTCTGGTCAGAATCCTGGAAGCAGCGTATTGGATCTGCTGTAACTGTCTGACTGTGAGGAGGCCATTACAGTAATCCATTCTGCTGGTGATAAAAGCATGAACAAGTTTCTCTAAGTCCACACTGGGAACAAGGCATCAAATTCTTGCAATGTTTTTGATTTAGTTACTGCTTTGACATGACTACTGAAACTCAGATCTGACTCCAAAATCACACCAATATTCTTGACCTTATTTGTTGTTGTTTGACCCCTAGAGCCAAGGTACGCATTCACCTTGAGAACCTCATCTCTGTTCCCAGATGACTTCAGTTTTCTTTTTGTTTAACTGAAGAAAGTTTTGGCACATGCAACTGTTCATTCCATCAATGCTTTGACAGAGGGTGTGAATGGGGGTGTAGTCATTAGGCAATAAGGCTAAATAGATCTGAGTGTCATCAGCATAGCTGTGGTAGGAGATTTTGTTGATTTGGATTTGGTAGATATATATATACTAAAAAAGCTGAACATGAGCAAATCAAAATGTTAAATAACATTTTATAAACTATAAAGATGTTCTTTAACGTCAGTAATATATTGTTGATTACATGCTGTACCAGGGCAGAAAATGGATAGGGGCTTATTTGATTTAATCCTTTGCACTCCTAATTTTCTTATCATGAACAACAAAGTGTTGAAACATGATGTCAGTCTAAGCAATTCATTCAAGAAATTAAAGGTGCTGTATGTAAGTTTTTGACTTTTCCAAAGCATAAAAATACCATAATATGTTTGCAGATATTTAAGAAACATGCTAAGTGAACATTCTTGTTTATCTGAAAAACATTGCTGAAGTCAGATATTCTGCTTGGAAAATGTGAGTTATGCGCCGGAACGTCTGCCTGTCCTTTAACCCGCCCACTGCCACTTTAGCCAATTATATTTCAGCACCCTGGGTTGCCTTGGTGGAAAACCTTGTATTTTATTAATTCATTCAGAAAGGCTCTCAAAGCATGTGTCCATGACCAAAATGCGACCTCTGGTGGACAGTAGCAAAATCCAAAATGAGATGGAGAATCAGAGTTCCACATGAGGTTATTATTAGCAAATAATATAAATATTACGAACGTAAACATTAGGTTAGCAGGTTATTTTGTAGATTTACAGTGCAGTTTGGCTGTTTGCACCAAACGAAACATGACAGAAATTTAAGTACAGCCATCAGAAGCACAGAATATGCACTCTGGTAATGTTTATAATTTAATTAATACATATTAAACCTCTTTAACATTATTTAATGTAGATGCTGAATCACTGATATGTGTTGGTTCGCATTATTCCACAGTTCTAAAGTTTCAAACGGTTTATTTTATTTTCAAGATCTTAAGTGATCTATCTGCTGCTGCTTTCAGTAGTATGGCAATAAATGTCAGATAAAATGGCATTCAAACTCACATTATTGGCATTTAACACTGAATAAAGCACATGAGGTGTACCTGAGGTGATCATTGTCATCGAGTTTTCTGTTGTTCAGCTGCGAGAAATAAAAGCCGTTTCTAAAATAGAAATTTCAGCTATTGGTTGGACTAAAACTCCTTTTAATAGGAAAATATTCCTATCGCGGTTCGTTGCTTTTATATAGAACACGATTTAAATCAGCCTTAATCAGCGTTTAGGCTCAACAGTCAGTCACACTCCAGTTGGTCCTCAATCTGGCAACCTGCACTTGCGTGTGTTTTGATTCAAGAATGCAATATCTAGTTCAACCACTGGGTGTCAAACTTACATACTGCACCTTTAAGGTGGGAGAAATCATATGTAAATAGCAAATGTTACCCCTTAACAGTAAAGTACATTTTTGTGCCCCATGCTGTACCACAGTTAAAGGGGTTCTTTGTTCTGTTAAACACAAAGGAAGATATTATGAAGAATGTTGAGAACCATAGTAGGAAAAACAGATACTATGGAAGTCAATGGTTACAGATTTTCAGCACTTTTTGTAATATCTTCTTTTGTGTTCAACAGAAGAAAGAAATTCATAAAGGTTTGAAACAAGTGAAGGGTGAGCAAACTGACATTTTTTGGCTGAACTATGCCTTTTAATGTAAAAAATACTACTAGCACTGTACATTATTAATTTGCTGTGGTTTTAATAAAAAAAACAATACAGATTTTCTATCATCTCAGCATCTTTAATCAATCATCTCACCCGCAGCCATCCGTGCTTCTTTTTCTCCATCACTCAAGTCACTATAAGCGTCATTTTCTAGCCGTCTCTCCCTCTCGCGGAATAGATTGGAGCGTCCCGCTCCCCCCTCCGGCCCTGCGGATGGTTTGCCCCAGCTCTGCCACTCAATCATGTGGGCCACGCGACCCTGAGCCATGGCAGTGGGCTTGGTCACTTTGTCCTTCATTGATCTGGTAACCCCTAAAGAGAAAGAAACACACATCAGGACCTAAACCGCCTTCGCGTGCAGCTGCAAGGGCGAAATGGAGGCAGCCAGGCAGTGCATTATGGGATATGTGTCTTTAATTTAGTTAGTTATAAGACTAAACTAGTGCATGAGGAAAAAACTAAATGAGTGATTATGAATGAGCTACGGTCTGTTGGTCTGATCGATCACTAGTTGAAATACATTATTCACAAAACTAATGACTTACGTGAGATTTATAAGCTTTTTATGCATGTTTGAATATTTAGAGGAACAACAAATACACTACCTGACAAAAGTCTTGTCGCATATCCAAGTTTTGGGAACAACAAATAATAACTTGACTTCTAGTTGATCATTTGGTATCAGAAGTGGCTTATATGAAAGACAAAAGCCTCTAGATTTTGCTTATTTTACCAAAATAAAATATGATCATGTCTTGACTTTTAATTATATAATTAGGACAGTAAGGTCTGACTTTTCTTAGACAAAAGTCTTGTCACTTAACAGAAATAATGTACAGTATAGAATATAAAGTCATGGTGCAGTGGAAAAAGAATGATATTGTGTATGACTCCCATGAGCTTGGAGGACTGCATCCATACATCTCTGCAATGACTCAAATAACTTATTAATAAAGTCATCTGGAATGGCAAAGAAAGCGTTCTTGCAGGACTCCCAGAGTTCATCAAGATCCTTTGGATTCATCTTCAATGCATCCTCCATCTTACCACAGACATGCTCAATAATGTTCATGTCTGGTGACTGGGTAGGCCAATCCTGGAGCACCTTGACCTTCTTTGCTTTCAGGAACTTTGATGTGGAGGCTAAAGTATGAGATGGAGCGCTGACCTGCTAAAGAATATACCTTCTCCTGTGGTTTGTAATGTAATGGGTAGCACAATAGTCCTGATACCTCAGGCTGTTGACGTTGCCATCCACTCTGCAGATCTCTTGCACGCCCCATACTGAATGCAAACCCAAACCATGATTTTTCGTTCACCAAACTTGATTTCTATGAGCATCTTGGGGTTTCAATAGGTCTTCTGCAGTATTTGTGATGATTGGGACGCCGTTCAACACATGATTCATCAAAAAAATCTACCTTCTGATCAACTAGAAGTCAAGTTATTATTTGTTGCTCTTACAACTGAAATCAACAAGACTTTTGTCATGTAGTATATTTAATTCGAGCTTTCCTTTAAAAACGTACGTTTAAAAACAAGGTAGTCTGATGGTAAGCTGGTCGATTTGTCTCTAGGCTGCTGACAATGATAAAAAACCCATCTGATGAAGTGACTGCCTCTCTTTAAGCACTTTGATAAATCACCGCCATTTGTTCCAGAGGGAAAACAATCTAACGCTGTAACCTGAGCACTTCACCCCATTTTAAAGCATTTAAGAAAAACAAGAGAAATACAAAAGATACAGGACATGAGATATTCAGATACCTACGTTCCCAGAAACCATATAAAAAAAAACAACGACAGCACAACACACCACTGACCAACCGACAGTTGACTTCACTGCACCTCACAGAACCACCAAACACACTACAAAACACAGCTGGCGTCACACTCAAAGACTACGTTTCCCAGCAGCAAGCTTGTGGAGATGGATAGTGCACTTACGTCAGCCATTTTTGTGTGTGTGTGTGTGAACTCTTGTTGGATCTGACTGGGGATTTCATCAATGGCTAATGAGGCCATTGACATGCACTAATTAATGGAGGAGGCAGGTGGTGAAACTGGAAGGGGAGGGGGACCCACAGGGGCGGCCATGTTGGCTCCAATCGCCCTCTCCTCCTCTGGAGCCAACATGGGGTCGGTTACCAGCTACCAGGACAGACACACACCTGACACACCTGTCAGAGAGGACTTAGCCAGAGCCCCAATCCCATAGGCGTTGGAGTTCCGCTTCAGACGGGGCAAAATGGAGGTGGTGTCCTCCATGGACAGCTGGAGAAAGACAGAAAGATGAAGCGAAGGGTTAGAGAAGCAGCCAAAGTTTGGGAAGTGGAAGTAAAAATCAATTATAGCAATAAGGCAAGAAAATGACTGTAGCACATGGTCTCATTTGGCTCATTACTTTCATTATACACCAGCAATAGCAATGATAAAGACACAGGCTCAATAAATAATGACATTTTTATTGTAATTGACAACAAACAGCCGTTCCACCAAGGAATATGGTTATTAGCCTAAGTGTAGTCTGTTTATGGTTTCCAGTATTATTAGCACATTATCAATAGGCACTGAAAAACATATCATTTACTCACTCTCATATATTGGCGAGTCAAATTTAACGAAAGTGAATGAGAATTGGAGCCGTCGAGCTTCAAAATGACAATATGAACCATCAAAGTTCTTAATTTACGCAATATTGTTGCCATAACCTAAAGCAAATGTCAAGATTTTTAGGAAGTATTTTAATTTTTCCTTTGTGCATTCATAGTGTTCGTTAAAAATGTAATAATATTTAAGAATTTATTGTTCATTTTAGTTAATCATGATTCAATTGTTTAAAGGTGCAGTTGGTGATGGTCTTCGGAAACATTTTTTGCTGTGCTGGTTGAAAGTCTTTTCACATTCCAATAGTACTGATTAAATTAAATGATCTAAATGTGTTTATGTGTATTTTTATTTTCTGGGTAATTCAATTTATCTTTATCTCTATAGCACTTTTACAATGTAGATTGTGTCAAAGGAGCTTCACATAGAAGATTATAGTAAACTGAAACTGTGTCAGTCCAGTTTTCAGAGTTTAGTTTAGCTCAGTTCAGTGTGGTTTAAATTTCACTGCTGAAAGCCCAAACACTGAAGAGCAAGTCCATCGATGAGCAGCTCCACAAAGTCCCGAACCATGCAAGCCAGTGGTGACAGTGGTGAGGAAAAAACTTCACCAATTGGCGAAAGTGAATGATAAAAAACCTTGAGAGAAACTAGGCTCAGTTGGGCACGACCATTTCTCCTATGGCCAAACGTCTTGTGCAGAGCTGTAGTCTAGGTGCTGGAGGCTGGAGAAGGCAGAAGACTAAAAAATGTTCGTCCAATTAAAATTTGTCGAGCCGATAATTCCCATAATTCTGAAAAGTAGCTCAAACTGTCTGTCAACACGCGCACTCGAGAGTGACATTGGCAAAAACAAAACTTGTTAAGATCCTGAATCAATATTGGAGTTACTTTTACACGCTGGAGGAAGGACGACACCATGGCTGAAGTATTTCTTTTAGACAGGTAATGTTCAGTTTTAAAACTATTTTAGTCACGCAAAGCTGATGTAGATTGTGTTGTGTTAGGAATGGGTTATATGCACAGAAGTGTTGTTCAGCCACTGAAATCTTCCAGCGAAAGAATGATGTGACTATTTTCATTTTAATACAAGACCTTTTACAGCATCGATAATGTCGATTTTTATTTAGTTTAACAACAAAGCATAAGTAAACAGCTCTATTCTGCCTAGCCTGCTTTACTAAGGTGAAGTTGGTTTTACAGTTGCAATCAGAATTATTCAACCCCTTGATTTATTAGCCCACCTGTTTATTTTTTCCAAAAATTTCTATTTAACGGAGAGAAGATTTTTTCAACACATTTCTAAACATAATAGTTTTAATAACTCATCTCTAATAACTGATTTATTTTATCTTTGTCATGATGACAGTAATTAATATTTGACTAGATATTTTTCCAGACACTTCTATACAGCTTAAAGTGACATTTAAAGGCTTAACTAGGTAAATTAGGTTAACTAGGCAGGTTAGGGTAATTAGGCAAGTTATTGTATAATGATGGTTTGTTCTGTAGACTATAGAAAAAAATATATAGCTTAAAGGGGCTAATAATTCTGACCTTAAAATGGGCTTTAAAAAATTAAAAACTGCTTTTATTCTAGCCGAAATAAAACAAATAAGACTTTCTCCAGAAGAAAAAACATTATCAGACATACTGTGAAAATTTCCTTGTTCTGTTAAACATAATTTGGGAAATATTTAAAAAAGAAAAAAAAATTCAAAGGGCGTTGAATAATTCTGATTGCAACTGTATATTCACATCACATTGGGTCATTTTTGAACAATAACAGTCTGTGACGTGCTCCCTGTATTGTTTACCGCGTTTACCGCTCCCTGTATTGTTTACTGTATTGTTGTGAAATATTCGGTCTGAAATAACGCAAGTATGGCTTAGTAATAAGTGTAATTCCTGCACCCCGCCGGCCAACCACTAGGCATACAGGAGTCACTTTAGGACAAAGCGTGTGAGAGAGTGAGACCAGCGATCCTTGCATGCATGAAATATTGCACATTATGACAAGTTTTGCTAACTACACAACTGAAAACGTGCTAGATATAAAACAGTTTTTCATTCTGAATTGTAGTATTATAAAGTGCTATAAAGTTTTCTAACTGGCGAATTACAGGATCTAGTGGATTGTCTACTGTCATCTTTAAGCTGCGCGTTCCTGATATCAGGAGGCAAGGCTTTAGGCGGCAAGGGAGGGACTGTGTTTTCAAAGCTATTATGCTAACGGTTAGCATTTTGGCAGATCACCTACTGCACCTTTAATGCTTTAACATGATCATATTATGTTTGTTTTTTTTATATTACCATTCATGCAGTGTTCAAACTGCACAACAAATATTGTATCATAAAAGGGAAAATCAATTGTGAACTGCCTGTAATGAGTCGTTGCCCGTTTCACTCAAAGTCTATGAGTTTCATTTTCTGTTGAGAGGATGGCTTTAGAAAAACAAATCTTTGAACAATTTAAGACTCTTTGAGAAATGAAGTGATGCGAAAGGCATATTGTGAAGAGAAAAATTTGCTTTGTGTCTTTTTTTTGGTAGCTTCAAAGCTCCAGTCTACACTGTATTTGAATGTATTTGAAACATTCAGTGCTTGAATCTAAGACATACAATTCTGGAATTTTAATGTATTATTTGAGTTGAAATAAAGCAAAAATATTAGCTATAAACATAAATATATCATATTTAAAACAATAAAATGACTCTTTGCCAGTGAAAATGAGAATGGAAGTTTAGGCACAAAGGAAAAATCCTACTGTAGTAATGCAAATGTCTGAGTTTGCTTACAAAATGATGTAATTTCTGCAGCTCTCTACTCAGCTAATGCACATTCACATTATTTATTTTAAAATGGCTTCAAATGTGGCTCATCCAATCCAATTATAGAGCTTTCTAATAATTATCCATGACCACATTTTTATTGCCCAAAATAGTGGAACAGTACAGCCGGTAAAGTAAAGTTCGAATTGATCCACTTTAAGATTTATCTCTAAAGGTGGCATTAACTGTCCGTTTTTCCTTTTAGGATGAGAGCAGATGTCAGTATCTCTGTGTCAACCACACCGTGTTATCATCTCTCACATCCAGTGCCACCTACAAGTCTCAAAAACAGGCCAAATCCCAGATAACATGACGTGGCCTATCAAAGACAGCTGGCGGACAGCTCAAAGCCCCAGAGAAATCTGCCCGCTGACGAAACACTGTGGACTCACAGCAGAGTTTGTGATCTATATTATTACAAAACTCTCTGTAGGTAAGCCACATTTCAACTGATATGGCATTATAGCAATTATCTTCAACTAAAATTATTGAACATTTGTTAAAAAACAGTGGCTGAATTAGCTCAGAGAGAAATATGGAGAATATGTATGTTAATATTGATTAACTGATGCTCGTATTATGCTTTTTTGGGGGGTGGGGTGGGGGGGATATTGTTATGCAGAGTGATAATGTTGTTTTTGAATGTATACAGTTCTCAAAGTTTGAAAGTGCACATTAAATTAAGTAAATGTCTCCTAAAAGAAAGTGTCAATCCTGGATGGACGAAATAAGTGGCAATTTTGCTTCAATAACTAATCCATAAAGTAGATCCATAAAAATATCTGTAATGGCAGCCTATAAGGACACAATCATGCCGAACGTGCTTTTATGTTTCAAAAACGCGAGGCAACCACACTGCCTTTTTTGTTGATGAGAAAAAAACAAGTGTGGTGCGCTTTTTATGGTGCTAGATAACGACTGAATCAGCTGTGTATTGTGTGTGAGTGTTGCTGTGGATATTAATATAATTTTAATATTTAATAATGTGATATTCAAGATTTGTGAGTCATACAGCACCGGATAAATCAAAACAGCAACCACAAGTCTCTCCTCCATCTTCAAAAATCTCCGTAGTTGTCTTGACGACACAAACACTGCAGTCACCTCAATGGAAACCCCGCCTCTGCTTTCATTTGATTGGAGAATAAAACCGACATAAAGCGCTTTTTCTGCTCAGAGTTGACTTTTTTCAACTGTGAGTGCACAGCATGCAATGACAAAAATGCAAGGCGCAGCAGGGAGCATAAGCAGCACGCAAACCGCTCACAGCGTTAGTAAATCATTCAAAAAAGGCACCTCTCAACGCAAAAAGCGTGTTTGGTGTGATCAGCCCCTAAGTTCTTCATTGGCTGGGTAATTTTCAAGCTCATTTTCTCAGTAAAGTGGGCTCTAGTAAATCTCCAGCACATGCTTTTAGATTGAGTCGTAATGTAGTTCCAGCCTGATCTCGCGAGGAAACGTAACTATTTTATGTTTTGTCAGTTTAGTGGCTAATTTGTATGAATTCAAACTAGTTCAGTTCTATGAAAATGTACAATTTTAAAAAGGAGGCGTGGCACCCAATTACCTAAACCAAACCGTCATTTACAAATGAAATTATACAAATTAATACGAATTTGCCACTAAATCAAAAAGTTACGAATTGCTGTGAGATTGATCACTGATAAACTATACTTACACCATAACCTCAGTTCAGTGTTTGAAATAAATCTTTCTGTGAGATTATTCTGTTGGCATGTTAATTTTTGTTGTTTATAATGAAACACTATGGGGTATCCTGTATTTCTTCTTTGTGGGTATTTAGAGTTGCTAAAGCGCCCTCTGGCCTTCGGATGAGATTTATTACTGGTCACAAAGCCTGACAAGATGTGAATAACAATCGCAACTTAAACCCTTTGTTATAATTAATAAAGCTACAGCATTTATTTTTTGTATTACATTTGCATTTTGTTGACAGAATTCAGTCACTGCAAACTCAACACAAATCTGGGGTTTTCAACTATGATAAAATCCATTATCATTCATGACTACCCAGCAGGCACAAGATGTCAACATGACGTCATATTGACGTTGAACCTGAATGTCGTGGGATGTTGCATTTTGTTTGTAAATGAAAATCGGGTTGACGTTAGTCAGTTAGACGAACGTCAGCCCCACATCAATGTCCAACGTCGGACAGATGTTGCATTTTGGTTACTTTTCAATGCAACCTAAAAACAACTAAAAATCAACGTCTAATGATGTTACAGCTTGACGTTGTGCGGACGTTACTAATATGACGTCTATCAGACGTTGGATTTTGGTTGCCAAACCTGACAAATTAATGTCAGTATTTGACGTAAATATGACATTAGTTTAAGATGTTGACTCGACGTTGTATTTTGGTCACTTTCCAACACAACGTAAAATCAACCAAATATCAATGTATAATGATGTTACAGCTTGACGATGTGTGGACGTTACCAATATGACGTCTATCAGATTTTGAATTTTGGTTGCCAAACTTGACGAATAAATGTCAATATTTAACGTCAATATGACGTTGGTTTAAGATGTTGGCTTGATGTTGGATTTTGGTCACTTTCCAACACAACCTAAAATCAACCAAATATCAACGTCATTTCAAGTCGATATTGGACATTACAATAAAATTGTTCTTAGATGCTGACGACCTAAATCTAACCTAATATTAACGTTGCTAACCTAATTAATATACTGTATATATGTGTCTGCTGGGTAGTTATTATCAGACCTGAAAGTTAATATCAGAACTGACTTTTCATTAATTGTCTTTATAAGTGACAGTTGGCTAGGGGCATACCTGTATTTACCCCCTAATCTTGAATTACTAAGGTATTTTTGTTAGTTTAGCCTTTGCTAATTTCAACCCTAATTGAGATTCACTAGTTAATAATCACTATATAAATTAAAAGGGTCATCATATAACCTGCCAATAAATGAAATGTAAAAACTCACCACTGACAAACGTCCAGCTCAAGCTGTGTAAATGACTGAGGTTTAAGTTAATCAGCTAGTTCTTCAAATTTTTTGTTATTAGACTACCATGAAAGATTTCAATGGTAAAATCAATGTAAATTACGGTCAATTCCTACTACACGAAATGCAGAAAATTACCAGATTACAGCACATCACTTATTTAACATTGTACAACCCAACAGGCATCAGTTCAGCATGTTTAATTATCCAAAAACAAGCTGTGACAGATGCCAACAGAGACTGACTGATCTGACAAAACCAGACGAGGCGTCCGTTGCCGTCTGTCCACATCTGTGGATGCAGCATGAATTCGTCTACAGTTTGTACAGTCTCTAAGAATGGGGTATATGCACACAGACTTTAAAGGGCACCTATTTTACCCCTTTTCAAGATGTAAGATAAGTCTTTTGTGTCTCCAGAATGTGTCTGTAAAGTTTCAGCTCAAAACACTCATCAGATTATTTATAATATCTTTTTAAATATTGGAATTTTCTGCTCTGAACACTATGTAGCTGTTTTTGTTGCCCACCGTCCATCGCCCCCCACCCCCCACCCCCTTATAGAGTGTGCCTCAATCTCCGCTTCGGCTCCGTCAGATAAACAGCACAGTGACAGACATGAAGGAAGCAGATCTCACAGAACTTTTGTGAGAAATACTACAGTAAGAACTTTACCAATGATTATTTGATGTATTTGTTGTGGAGTTAATTCAAGCATTAATGCAACGATGAGTCACACACAATGCCGTTACACAAGTTCACGCACATACACACAGACACACACCGCGGACACACACACAGCGCGCGTGTTTAACTGTGCACTGTTTTTGCATGGCAAATGTGACAGGATATACGTTAATATCGACTGCTGTATGGATATCTGTTATGTTAATGTACAAAATAAACATGATTTAACATCCACAAACCAGGATTGAAGCGTCTTCTTTTATAATTGTACTTACACGCGGCTGTTGTGGTGAATTACAGCGATTTTACCATCTTTAAGTGACTTTATTACAAACATGCACTGTTTTAAAAACGTTTCTAACTTGTAAAACTCGTTCTTGATCACATTTGAAGATGATTGATGATCACAGAGAGCTGAACAGATCTTTTAATCCCGGTTGCTTTGCGCACGTCTTGTCTTGTTGATATGATTATACACATTACTATTGCAACATGTTAAAACGCAGCAATCAATTTGGTGGGCGGGAAAATGGTTTGCGGTTGCGGTCGGCCTCAAAATGGGAGGGATTTGGATCCTATTTTACAACAGAAAATTTAAAAAACAGACTTATTGTCTTTATATCACTCCAATATGACTGTGGACACACTATACCTACACACAGTTCTGTCCAAACAGCTTCCAAAAGCTGACTTTCATCATAGGTGCCCTTTAAATTTTCAGTCAGCCAGCCCAAGCGCTTCCGGTGAACTGTCTTGCCATTATAAAATTGCCACGTTTAAAATCTGATTTCTTTCCCAGTGATGGGTTGCAGCTGAAAGGGCATTTGCTGCTTAAAAACGTGCTGGATAAGTTGGCGGTTCATTCCGCTGTGGCGATCCCGGGTTAATAAAGGGACTAAGCCCAAAAGAAAATGAATGAATGAATATCTGATTTCTTTAAAAATCAGCAATCTTTACTGCCTGATTTGTATACGATATAAAGTGGTATCTGACCAGACAAAAAGCACTGCATTAAATTCCATTTCCCCCCACCATGTCTTTAAAATATGAAAATTTATTTCACCCCAGTATTTTAAATAGAGTTTCTGCGCTAGCAAGACAGTGCTAGTGTTTAGTCATTCATCTCATTTTATGCTTGAACAACTAAACGAATGCTTAAGTCTATTTAACTGAATGTATTTTAATTGCATTACAAAAAAGGAACCTTATGAAATTAAAAACGGTCACATTAGACTTTCACCAGAAGTTTACCATGGGCTGAAAAATACTAGCTGTGCATAGAGCTCATTGAGGAAACCTCTGCAACTGAGATTCTATAGGTTGTTTTCAATCACGTGGTTCTAGTGACGCGCGGAATTCAGATGGAGGACAGGAAGTAAAAAAAACTGAATGCGAGACATAGAGGAAAGTCCATATTTTTGAGATTTATACCATATGTCAAAGCAGATATAAATAGAAAATAAGCACATATTTTGGGCATGATGCTTATATCTTGAAAAGAGCTGAGTTTTCTACTGAACTAAAATATATTTGTCTGTCATCAAGGTGGTATATGCTGTATAAGCTATTACGTTACATGAAACATACTATGGTAAACACTATGTGTTTGGAAGCATACTATAGATAATTACTTCAATTAAACTGTCGTAGTAATTATATTGTTGCTGTGGTACAACACAACTGCAATAATAAACAAATTGTTCAATAGGCTTCAGTTTTCTACTCTATAATCACAATGCACCACAGTTTACGCTAAGGTTACAGTATTTATTACAGTTTATTAGTTTACTATGCTACAGTATTCTGTAGCATTCATTAACAGTTGTACACATTATACACTTTACAATGGGATTCAAAAACATGTTCATTATAAATTACTACAGTTTTTTCCCCATGCGCATATCTTCCAGACGAAATAACAGATGAAAGCGTACAAAAGTGTGGACGCATAGTCTACATCAGGGGTGCTCAACCCTATTCCTGGAGATCGACCTTCCTGCAGTTTTTTTGTTGCAGCCCATATCAAACACACCTGCCTGTAATTATCAAGTTCTCCTCAGGTTCTAATTAGTTGGTTCAGGTGTGTTTGATTAGGGTTGGAGCTGAAATCTGCAGGAAGGTCGATCTCCAGGAACAGGGTTGGTCACCCATAGTCTACGTTATTATTTATGCATTTATTTTTGTAAGGGGGAAAAAGTGCTCGACAATAATAACAGTCTAGTTTTGTCGCAAGGGTTGCATTTCATTTTTTGTTCTGTCGATGACATTAACATCAACAAACATTCACCTCTGCTACGCATCTCGATGTTCACGTTATGGTTGTTTATTCTGCCGAAACGCCAGTAAAGGCTTTGATTATTCCAAAACAAGATGGAGGTTTCATTGCTGCGATTACATGGCACGGTACGTTCTTTATATTCTCCTGGATTTTGTATTAGTGTCGTGGTGTTTGTATTTGATTTTTATATGACATGTTAACATATTTATACACATATTTAGGACTGTAAATAATCTTTATTAGTGCTGTCAAACAAAGTATCGCATTCAAAAATGTTTCTAAACATGGATGTATTGAATAAATGTTTATTACATGCCGCCTTTTCTTTCATTTTTCAGCCAGTTTCTTGAACTTTCTCCTCTTTATGAGCGAAAATGTTTGGAGTTCTATGAAAGCTGTTTGGCATTTCTTATTTTGGCCGATTTAAACAATTATAAACAGCATAAAACAGAAATAATTTGATGTTCTGATGCCGATTCCTATGTAGAAGAACCACTTTCCTGTCCTCCATCTGAATTTCACGCGTCATCAATGACGTCATGTCAAAACAACTATAATGAGCATTTCATCGGCCAATCACAACAGGCTATGCAATCTGACCAATCAGAGAGGCCTGTCAGAAAGGAAAGGCTTACAAACACTGAAATGTCTATCATTAGAAAGCAAAAGATGCATGAAATCATGTTGTGGGACATAACTAAAGCAAAATTTGGAAGCTCTATAATTAGGTAACACTTTTGATGGTCCAGTTGAGGATTAGTAGACTGTCTGCTTAATATCTATTGATATGCTCCTTCAACAGACATTTAACTGACTATAAGAAACTTAGCAAGTACATGTCAACTTACACTAACCCTAAACCCAAACCGAACCCCAACCTAATAGTCTACTTATAATCTAATGAGAATCAGTTGGCATGTAGATGCAATGTAACTTATATTCAACAAACGGACCATCAAAATAAAGCGTGACCTATAATTACAATAAATGATGACAGAAGAGAAAGAAAACATGAGAGAGAAGGTCAAAAGGTCAACACCAGACTTACATTGATTCCTTCCCAGGAAAACTCGGCACGTCCCTGCTAGAAGCAGATTAACGTTTGAGGAATAGATGATAGGGATAGATAGGGGGGAAGATACAGCGAAAGAGAAGAAATGCATGATTTCAGTTAACAGGAAACAGCAGAAGGTGAAACATCAAGCCAAGTACAGAACACTCGATCTGGAAGAACAACAGACACACTGAAAGCAGAAGCAGGAGGCGAGACACTGCTCATCTGTTATGAACTGTTGTACAAACCAAGACATAGCTGTGTGCGCACCCTAGCTAATTCGCTAATATGGTGTCAAATATTCATGAATGAAGTGCCACCTAGTGTATCCGTGTTGGTGTCTGCCTTAGAAGTCTTTACACTGGATGAGGAGGATGACAACAAGAGGAGATGGAGGCGACTTTGATGAGTCGCACTGGAGTTAGTAATCCTAGCCAACCCAAACATACTCACAGCGCGCGATCGATGGCATTCACACCGCACAGACAAACACTGGAGCTGGTACACGCAGCAGCAGCAGCCGCTCATTGTTCATTAAGAGAGAGATCGATATGAAAGGTCAAATGGAGGTCAGTGTCAGAAAGGCGTTGGCGTGGGGCAAATGTCTGCCCCTTGGAAACTCTGAACAGACTACTGACACGGTTGGCGGATCAGGGGTCGATCGATTGCTTTCCCACCATCTTAGCCTTTACGGACGCTTCGGTTACATAAACCATGGAGCTTGGTCCTAAAAATACTTTGTTGAGGCTGGCTTGCAATTACGGAAACCACCTACGATTTTTCTGTGGGGGAGCGAAAGCAGCTAGGTGCAAATTAACAACATCAAATTAGCTTTCTTCTCCACCTAATGATGTATAATTAGTATTTTTTGCCTCACGCTTCGAGGGGTACTGAGTAAAGATTTGTTTTTTGTTTTGTTTTTTTAATGGAACACTCCATTTTTTTGGAAATAGGCAAGTTTTTTACAAGTTGCTCAGGGTTTTCGTCTCAGCCTCAGATGTCAGGCCAAGCATCATTGGCTAAAGGCCTAATGCATATGGCACACTTTTCTGGAAACACTTTAGCAGACCCTCAGTCGTCTACTGATTGGTTTAAAGGGCCATGACTCATTTTACATGTCGCCTAGGGTTTTCGTCTCAGCCTCAGATGTCAGTCCAAGCATCTTTGGCTAAAGGCCTAATGCTTTTGGCACACTTTTCTGGAAACACTTTAGCAGACCCTCAGGAAAGTGGGTGAGTCCAGCTCTGTTTAGGTGGGAGTGTCGATGAGGGAAAGAGGGAAGAGGTTTGCATAAAAATGGGAGTTTCAGAAAAAAATGGGAGCACACGCTGATTTTCACAGAGGCAAAACAACACACAGACGCAGGGGAGAAAGACAGTGACTGTTTACATGGACATCGGTAATCGAATTATTTGCCAAATTCTTAATTTGTCAACTTTAACTGCAGTTTGGCACTTTTACTTGCCCTCCATGACAAATGAGATATTGGATGTGAGGAACTGCTGGAAGAGTGTAGTTTTCATGGAATGTTTAATAGCGCACGCCATATGGGAGAAACAAAAAAAAACCTGCATTTTTCAGTAACTTAGATGCACTCGGTAGGTAGCGTCAGAAAGTCTATAGACTATCCTGTCACAAAATGCGGCCAAAATTGTACTTGACAGTAATTGTTGGATTAAGGTGTTTACATGTTTACATTCGGAGAGCAGCATTTACAGCAGATATTAACGTTAGTAACTAAATCATTTTGACTAAGGTATGTCTTTAAAAACTGAAAGTTGCTGACGAAACTAAGTGTGGTTTATTAATAAACTAATTTCGAGAGGATCACGTGCTTATGATTGAACACAGCTGGTACCGCATTAGCTCCGTATATTTGTACCAATCAGATGAATAATGACACACTATAAATGACCAGAGCTTTCTACTCCAGTCATCTTCGTCTTGAAGAATCCCTCCTACCACCCCTACTCCTCCCCTTCTCTGATAGGGCGGCACAGTGGCCCAGTGGGTAGCCTCAAAGCAAGAACGCCGTTGGTTGGGTCCTCTCCGGGCCAGTCAGCGTTTCTGTGCGGAGTTTGCATGTTCTCCCCGTGTTTAGCGTGGGTTTTCCCCGGGTTCTCCGGTTTCCTCCCACCGTCCAAAGACATACACCATAAGTAAATTGACTACTTCAAAATAGCATCTCTTAGTCAGATAAATCTCAGTAGTTCACAAGCAGGGAAGTTCTCGAGACCCACCTGAGCTCAAACTCTCCTCTCACCCTTCAAACGGGAGGGAGCCCCGGGCTCAAGAATATTTTCAGCTCAGAGCTCTCTCCCAGGACAGCATGCCAAACACGCTTTACTATCAATCATCAGCTAAGTGTGAACTCTTAAAGTAACTTTGCCTGTGAATAAACATAAACAAAGAACACTGATCGCACTCTTACCACATCTGTAGAGAGAGGACAATCAACACAAACTGGAACCACGTCTTTTTAAAAAGTAGACGAGTGGCAAATCCGGATTTAAAATTTCCAGTTGCAAAAAGCTCTCGGGTGAAAAATGTTCCTTACAAACGTATTATTGTCACACGTTAGCAGACCACTGTAATCCACACGTGAGTCCAGCTGCGCTCTCATAGCGGGAAATTGAAAACAAAAACTTTGTTGCAGCACATTTATAAACGCAACACTGACTACCCATGTCTCCAAACAATTCTTCTTCTTCCACTTGTTTTAATTAGGGTTGGCAACACAACGTGGCGTCTTTCTGCCGTCTGAACACTATAAAGGCGTGGACGCATAGACCTCGCCGTAGCTGTCGGCGACGCTCAAAAATTGTAACTACACGTCGCAGCGACGCATAGCACAAGCTCTGTGATTGGTCAGCTTGATATCGCTGACGAGTGTGGGCGAGGTGAGAGCCAGGATCTATTATTATCAGGATCTAATTGCCGTGACGCAACTTCAAATTTCAAACCGGAAGAACGAATTTGCTCGAAACAACGCAAAAACAACCATTTTCACTTTTTAGTGAAATATATGTGTCCTAATAGTGTTTTTAGCAGCATAGGACACATATATATGACTGTCAACATCTCAAAAAATGTGTTGTGGTGTTTCGTGAACCTTTAAATATACAGGATTTCTGGGAGTTGAGTGTGCAGCAATCTTAATTGTGCCCATTAATAAACGTATAACTTTGTTAGCCATTCATGAATCAGTGATTTACTGCCTGCACACCCGTCTGTTATCGTGAGGAGAACTTTGTAATGATGAGTACTTGTCAACTAGACTTGGATTATTCAAAGTATGCAATACTGCATAAAAGTGTGATGTCGACAAACAGGCAGGTATGCTTATATTGAGTACATTTACATAGACACCAATAATCCGATTTTAATACGATTACGACAATAGTTTGATTAAGAGTCTACCATGTAAACAGCGATTAATTTAATTCATTTAATTTAATTCGTCATAATCGAACTAAACAGAAATCAGAATTAAGACATGTGGAGTATGCCGATTTTAGTCGCATTATTGAAGTGCAGTGCAGACATTTAAACGCCTTAAACTATTATCATCATGTAGGATTTTCACTGCATTTTGTGACAGGATAGTCTATACATACACGGCTGTTTGACACTACTCTCTGCACCTACTGAGTCAGAGTCAGCACCTACCGAGTACAGACACTTGCATAGCGAAATGCGGAAGTTTTTTCCCATACGGCCTGCCGATGAATTTACATTAAAACTTCACTCTTCCAGCAGTTCATACTCGCATCCAATATCTTGTTTGTCACGAATCCATGAAATGCTCCTGAATAAAAGTGAAAGTGCCAAACTGCAGTTAAAGTCGACAAATTAAAAACGAAACACACGAAATTACATGAAACTCCTGAAGAAATGTGGATAGCTTGATGACGCGTTAATCAAATTATGTGCTGTAACATGTAAAACAGGATCATGAAAGGAACATTCAAAAAGCAACTCATGTTAACACCTAAATCATATTATTGTCTTATTCAGATTAAGGCAAATCATTCGATTACTGATGTCCATGTAAACATAATCATTGTTGATGGGGTTTTTCTAATGGCAGTGAAAACCTTCAAATATTCTGTTATTTTGGTCATAAAGATAAGATAAACTGTAAGTGTAACAGTTTTTTTTTATTTGTGAATACTCACAAATACAACAAAATCTTGCTTTTATAGATCAAAGAAAACCTTCACTCTGTCATCTCAGTCTGCCTGATCTTCATGTGCAATAATACGTCACCAAAATAATGAACAAATCTCAGTACAAAGTCTACATACATGTCCTATTGATTTCCTATATGTTTTGCTGACAGATCCTTAAGAATATTGATGCGTCGATGTTGTAAACTTTTAAAGACGTTCGTGAATGATGGGCTGTTATTCTGAGGACATTTCCACACCCAAAAACATGGTGCGGCACAAAACAAAACATGATAAGCTGTCAGTCATATAGCATAGAGCAATACTTGACCATTCAAATCGATCAAAGTTCCCGGGCCTTTAGCCATTAGTCTTAGGGCTTACTCACGCTATGCTATCCGAACCGTGCCCAGGCCCGTTTCCCGGATCGTTTGAGAAGTGTGAGTGCTCTGAATCGGGCTCAGGCACGGTACACTTGGGTGGCCCTGGCCCGGTTGGAAGAGGTGGGCCAGAGCGCGGTTCACTTGGGCTTGAGCCCGAAACTGAAAGCGAGACGTGACTTTTAAGGGACTGTTTCATATGGATTAATTAATCATTAGTACTGTTCAATGAACGCAAACTGTCGTAGATTATTAAAGACGCAAACCCCTCACTGCACGTCAGCTGCGCCTTCAGCAAACTTCCTAATTCCTGCAGCACGAGGACTTTATGATTGTTTATGAGCGTCAAAAGTGGCTGATCTGTTCGGCGAAATATTAGATTGCGTGTCACCGCATATCAAACGACTTAAACGATATAACTAAAGAAATATCCACTGTGCTGAGCGAGAGCGCTTACTGAGCAGCGCGCCATCGATGACGGAAGCGCGCCCAGACCCGAATGTAATGTGAGTGCGGGCCGTTGTGGGAGACAGAAGGGGGGGAAAGCGTGCTTGGCCCGATTCAAGGCAACTGTACATAGTGTGAGTACGGCCTTAGGTCTAGCTACACGAGACTAGAGTTAAACAGTCGAGTTTTACAATTTTTAAAACCATTCAGCCGATCAGCGGATCTGGCGGGAAGACTTAGCATAAATCATTGAATTGGATTAGACCAGGGGTGTCAAACTCAGATCCTGGAGGGCCGCAGCCCTGCACAGTTTAGTTCCAACCCTGCTTCAACACACTTACCTGCAGGTAAGTAAATTAATAAACAAATTATGTCACATGCTCTTGATGCATGCGTTTATAAATATTGTAAATTTGATGAAAGCTTTTTTACAAAATACAAAATAAAAATGTTATCACAAAAAAATAGAAAAAGAATGTAATTCACTCATTCATTCATTCATTCATTCAATCAGGGGTCGCCACAGTGGAATGAACAGCCAACTTATCCAGCATATGTTTTACGCAGCGGATGCCCTTCCAGATGCAACCCATTACTGGGGAAAAAAAGAATCTAATGTAAATGCTAAATAGTTTAACATTTTAAAATCTTTTTAAAAATCTTTTAACATTTTTAATCTTTATCCCTGCAAAACTTCTGTTACTTCATTCAAAAATGCTCTAAAATTTTCTAATGAAAGTGTGCCTGAGGTGGTGAAAGTAGCTTTAGCTAGAGTATTAGATGACGGCATTGTAAATAATAAACCACAATCCCATATTTTCATATCAGATGACATCTCTCCGATGACACAATGTTAGCTGTTAGCTAGATGTTGTGTACTTTTTTCAGCTGCATTTGCATGCGGATAAAAATGACATTTTATGACATTCTTATCTTTTATTATTATTATTATTTCAGCAACACACCAGTGCTTTTTTAAAATTTAACTAGCACATACATGTGTATACAACAGCACAGCCGATAGCTATGATTCCATCCAAAGATGTGAATTAAACTTGTGCACAAAACTGGAATTTTGTATAAAACATTTCAGAATGAAGCATGTTTCCATTCAATAAGTCAAAGACAACAAAATCAGGTAACACTTTATTTTGATGGTCCATTTGAGTATTAGTAGACTGTCTGCTTAATATCTGTTGATACTGACATTTAACAGTCATTCAACAGACATTTAACTGACTAAAAGAAACTTTGCAAGTACATGTCAACTTACACTAACCCCAACCCTAACCCCAACCTAACAGTCTACTTATAATCTAATGAGAATTAATTGACATGTAGATGCAATGTAACTTATATTCAACAAACGGACCATCGAAATAAAGTGTGACCCAAAATCATCACTTCCTGATAAAATACCAAACGAAAAAATGGAATTTGTTGTGCTAGGAGAAGCCATTGAAGGTCTTTTTTTTTATATAATAAGTGATTTGTGCCATGATACGCAATGAACTTGTGGTTGCTTTTAGAGACACAAGACCAATCTTTTGGAGCGCAGCCGCTCAAGACAGTTCTGGTGGTAATAATACTGAACCACTTTGATGACAGACTTTGGCTGAAGGATTTTAGAATGACCAAAACAACATTTCAGATGTTTTACATTGTGGTCGGTCTGCTAATTTGTCCATTAATGCCATCCCATCATGTTATGTTCCCGTTTTTGTTATGACATGATCTGTTAAAACAAAATCACAAGGCGTTTTTAAAGGGCACCTATTTTACCCCCTTACAAGATGTAATATAAGCCTTTGGTGTCTCCAGAATGTGTCTGTAAAGTTTCAGCTCAAAATACCCATCAGATAATTTATAATAGCCTCCAAAATTCTCCATGCGTTACGTCAGATAAACAGCACAGTGACAGAGTCAGACTCGGATGAAGCTGAAATACAGCTCATTAGTCAAAAATGCCAAGTAAGTTTATTTGATGTGTTTGTGGTGTTTATTTAAGCCTTTCTGAAATGATGAGTCACACACAAATACCGTTTGCAGTACACACACAAACACACACACACACACACACACACACATATTAGAGTTTATTGTCACCATGCGGCCATTGTGATTATAGCAGTTAAGAATTACATAGTGTTTTTACTGTCTTTGGGCTCTATTTTAACGATTTTAATGATTTAACAAAGTCTAAAGCACAGGACGCAAAAACATTAAGGGCATGTTTGAATACACTTTTGCTATTTTAAAGACGTAAAAAATAAGGTGTGAGCCGCGGCACAAGGTCTGACATGGATGTGTTTATTCTCTTAATAAGTTATGGGTATGTTTTGAGTATAACGTGTATTAAACCAATCAGAGTCTCATCTCCCATTCCCTTTAAGATTCAGTTGCGTCGCACCATGGTGCATTTGCTATTTACATGGCGGACTTTGTAAGTGGAAAAGCTGAAAGAAAACACTAGCAAGAAAACAGTCAAACAGATCATCTGCAGCGTGAGGATAAAGAATGAGCCTCCTCCATTCGGCCTCTTTACTTTCTCTTTTACTTTTACTCTTTACTCCTTTACTTTCGTGGATAAGGAAACAGTGTTGTACTCACTCCACTGAAGACATCCATTAGCCTACATATTTAATTTAATTTGTTAAGCACAAAGATTTGTTTCAAAACTATTTCTAAATTCAGTTCTAATTTCCAGCAAATTAATAAATGAACAATAATAACAAAGCAAAAAACGTTATATCCAAACACACGTCATATGCCCCATATGGTCCAAAACCTGACAGGTGGACAAATCTAAACTTTTTTTATATAAAACAAATATAAATATGCATATAATAAATAATACTGCTAATAATAATAACATTATACAAATGCAAATTGTAATGAATAATCTGAAAAAGCCCCCTGAAATGAGGCATAGAGACAGTGGTTTTTATATTGATGTAGAAAATAATCATTTTGTAACATTTTAATCCTTTATTTTTTCATATGTAAAGATATTTGTGTACTGCTGTCCTGTGTGTATTAAGCAATGTGTAAGCGTTTAAACCCACATAGACGTAAATAACGTGCTCTGCGCTGGACTTTAGACATGCTTTCAGCTGGTCAATTGCACAGTCTATTTTAGTTCCTCAATATAGTAACGCGCCAACAATGCGCCTTAACAAACCTCCTTTTTAGACCGGAACACCTATGAGTCCACAAAGCGGCGCAAATGGATTTTCTATTTAAACAACGTGTCGCAAGACGGGAAAATTAGGGTTGCGCTGGTCTGAAAATAGCAACACATCGCACCAAACACGTCTTGTACCTTGTATGATAGGCCCCTTTATTACAAACATGCTCTGTTTTAAAACATTTTATATTTTACATTATATAAATCACAGAGAGTTGTAACAAATATTTGAATCCTAGTTTATTTGCAAAAAAAAGTTCTGTGGACATGTGTATACATGTTATTATGGAGACATCGCTCCTGTCAATCAGTTCAGTGGGCGGGGAAAACCGCGTGTTGCGGTGGGCCTCAAAACTCCTGGGATTTGGATTCTATTTTAATGTCAGGAAAATTTAAAAAAGAGACTTGTTGTGTTTCTATCACTCCAATATGACAGTGGACACACTATACCTACACAGTTCTGTTCAAACAGCTAATAAAAGTTGATTTTCATCATAGGTGCCCTTTAAATTTATTCAGTAAATGTGTTTCCATCGCAATTTTTGCACAGTTTTTCTTATTAGATAAAGTTTTAATCCAAGTTTTTTTATGAAGATTTTCCAAATTTGCACACATCTTGCTGTTTCCATTAAGCATTTTTATGCAATATTCAAAAATGCGCTTAAAAATAGGTGGATGGAAGCATAGCTACTGAGATGACATCACCTCCTGCCTCAACTTCTTAACTCCGCATTGAGATATACAGCGTGCCATTAGGTCTGGATGGATGCCAGGATCCAAATCACTACATTTTGAGCCAAATTCATCCGGTGATGAGTAAAGCAACAAGCCAGGGGCGGCTGTCCTTGAGCAGGACACGAACACGAACGGCAAACAGAGAAGACGGATGAGGTTATGTGTTCCCAGGGGACGAACCCGTTATACAGCAATACAGTAACGGTAATTGTCAGGCTCTTGGGTCCGGCTCCTGTGGCCTTGGTGAGAAATCTAATCTAGAGGCTTTTCAAATACACATCATGCTTTCGTTTCTGACTTCCAGCGCTAACAGGGTGCTGAGATATGCGCGTGGCACACAGGGGGGTCTGCATGTACGTTAAAGACTTCATTAAAGTGCCATGAGGATGAGGCACAAATGTCAGCGCTTGGTAGGTATAATAGCATCGGACAGAAATGCAGACGTCGCACAAGTATCATCTCAGCGAAGGACGTCATTTAGATGTGATCCTTAAAGCTTAAGCTCACAACATGGGACAAGAGGTTTGGTGCAAAGCAAATCTTAAATATGCAAAGCGTTGTAGTTTTACTTACCTGCTCCCCATCTTTCCGAACGGGAACTGCATCCACCGCTGCAGGGAAGAGAGAGAGAGAGAGATAAGGGAATAGGCATGTAGCTTATGCAACCTTTACCGAATAAGCTAAGTCAAACTGACAGCTCCTCGCTACATTTTCTGCTGACATTCACACAAAGACCTAAAATTAGATTAATTATCCATCCAAAAACCGCCAGCACTCTGTGGGGAAGAAGATTTGTTGCGTCACTTTTAGATCGCATCCTTCCTACAAAGTGATAAAAACATTTAGTGATTGCACAGCGTGATGCAATTATGCAAATATCCGGCATTGTATTTCAAGAAAAGGATTTCAAATGTAGGATTAACCTTAAATGAGTGCATGTCCTCTCCGCAAAGAGGAATATCTTTAATATTAAAATCACTGGGTTCATAAATATGCTTATTCCCTCTGTTTTGCACTTACGCATCATTTTGATTATGAAATATATGTTGACGGTTCGTGTTTACAATGAGTCATTGAAAATGACAAATTAGAAGTGACATGTAACCCGGTTTGCGCTAACATTTTGAATGATGTGCCTGAAAACAGTCAAACTGTAACATTAGAAACGGCGTGAATGTATAATGTTGTCGCATAATGACAGTGTTTTTGAAAAACAAAGCCATAAATGGAGCTGAAAATCAACACAGTGGAAAAGGCCAAACATCTGCAGATGTTTCCACTGGTTTTGAGAAATTCACACTTGCTATTTTTTCTGAAAGTGAGTTTTTTTTTTGCAAAGAGTGATAAATGTTTACAAGGGAGGTTGTTTGGAAGGCTTTACAGCATATGAAGATGGTTTTAATGTATATGATATGCTCATAGATATCAGAGCCCTTAGTTTTTCATGATTTTTGATTGTAATTTTTTTTCGATAAAAATGACAGATTTTGTGGTGGTAATTCCCAGAAATTTGTGGACAATTTTGTGAAAAAAATAAATAAATAAACAAATATATATATATATACAGTTGAAGTCAAAATTATTAGCCCCCCTGAATTATTAGCCCCCCTGTTAAACGGAGAGATTTTCTCAACACATTTCTGATCATAATAGTTTTAATAACTCATTTCTAATAACTGATTTATTTTATCTTTGCCATAAAGACAGTAAATAATATTTTACTAGATATTTTTCAAGACACTTCTATACAGCTTAAAGTGACATTTAAAGGCTTAACTAGGTTAATTAGGTTAACTAGGCAGGTTAGAGTAAATAGGCAAGTTATTGTATAACGATGGTTTGTTCTGTAGACTATCGAAAAAATATATAGCTTAAACGGGCTAATAATTTTGTCCTTAAAAAGTTTTTTTTTTAAAGCTTTTATTCTAGCTAAAATGAAACAAATAAGACTTACTCCAGAACAAATAATATTATCAGACATTCTGTGAAAATTTCCTTGCTCTGTTAAACATCCTTTGGGAAATATTTAAAAAAGAAATTCAAAGGGGGGCTATCAATTCTGACTTCAACTGTGTATATATATATATATATATATATATATATATATATATATATATATATATATATATATTATTTACCATATTAGGTAGCCTACTATGTTAGGTGTGTGATCTGACACAATGACAATGACACAAATCATAAAAATAAAGCCTCTTTACTTTGGTCTCTTGTCAAGATAAGATCTAAAGCGGTGGGGATTAAGCCAAAGAAAGGTTGTATAACTCTTATTTTTATCCACAATCTTACTTTCTCTTTCTCGGATTACACTCCCCGGAGTATCTGATATCATGTACCTCACTCAGGACTTGCGTTAGGGCTTCCCCTACCGTAATACACCTAAAACACGGATTGCCGTAAAACTCGTCAATGGCAGGGAAGCGTTTTCTCTGGTTAATTGCAGAATTAAATGAAAACATTCATCGATTTTACGCACACCATAATACTAGCCATAGATGTAAAGCACAAATAATGTCTTTCAATTCATTCACGTCCAGCGGCTGTCATCCTTGAATCAACCTCCATCATTGTAAGCTGCTTGCTGTTTTGCTCCGTTTGTTTGCTCCAACTTTCTATTGCAGTCTGAAGCATGTCAAACTCACAAAACAGCCAATTCGGCCACTGGATGTCTAATCCAATCTTTGCATTGACTTCACATGTAAATCACTCACGCTTCACCAATGTCTGCTTACTGCACAGGCTGCAAAACAATTCCCCCCTCCCCATGTAATGTTAGAACTGTGAGGGTCCAGATGAGACGTCATTTTTCGAGACACTCCATTACATCACTTGCGCTGTGTATGCAAAGTCTGTAAGTCATGTAAAACAATAAATTGCAAACAGAAAAAAAATAATTTGATTATATGATTTGGAATTGGATGTTTTATGAGATTACTTAAATTTTTAGCGATTATTTTGCGTTTAATTAAGAATTTATCAGGATCGCAAAAATTTGAGAGACTTTGTTGATTTTGCATTGGATTCAGCGATCGCGGAATTGCGAAAAACTAGGGGGTCTAAGACATATACACTAGATATCACATAGAGACCCTGCCATGCGTCAATACCGCCGCCACATTTGTACAGTGCTCCCAGGACAAAAGTCATTCAACTGCACTTAGTCAAGACTAAAACCAATCTGAAGATGCAGGACTTTTGTTGTGCGTATGGGTGTAGTAACGAGCAAACAAAGCATAAAAGCAGAACATTTCATAGGTCAGATTTAGTTTTTTATGTTTTTGTGTGTTACAAACTTTTGTGCTCAACAAGTCACGTTATTGATGATAATCAGTGTTGGGCAAGCTACTTGAAAAATGTAGTGAGCTAAGTAAGCTAAAAGCTACTTGGCAAAAGTAGCTTAGCTACATCTAAGCTATTTTTGCGATTTTCATATTTAAATTGAAGCAACTTAAATCCAAGTCAATCATTTCTTAGTGATCAATAAAACTGTCAATGAAACATGAGGCAGAATTGTTCAGTTCAATCATTTACTGTAAATAATATAAGACATCCCAAGTCTCCTGGAAGTTCCAGGAGTCTCCCGCAAATGCATAGAGACTCCTGGATGCCCGCAAACTAATGATAATTTCCCGCCCGGTCCTTAAATACGTCACGCACCCCTCTCCACCGCATCTCTCCCAGCTCTTCAGGTACGTCGCACACAACTCAAATTTCTTGTGTTAGCCTAATTGGTTGGCAACGTCACCGACCAGAGCGAGAGGGGGCAGTAACGCACCAATAAGTTTGGTGTCAACCACCGTAAAACAGGAAGAAGAAGAAATTGTCATTGTCATCTCAGGATTTATTTTTATTGGCTAGACACTGGCCTCACAGCTCCGTAAATGTCAGTGCCATCACTTATTGATCTGCGATCAGTAACTGTAGCTTGTCTGGATGCTACTGCGTTACTTGATTAAAAAAATAGCTTCCCTACTGAAAAGCTATTTGATTTAGAAAGTAGCGACGCTACCGCCACACTACAGAGAAATGTAGTTAAGCTGGAAGCGTCACTACTTGTAGCGACGCTACTGCCCAACATTGATAATACAGTCACTTACAGAACTGACCATGAGGCAAAGTAGCACTGACTTGCACTAAATTCTAGACTTATGCTAGAGATTGTTGAATAAAATCAGCAAACAATGTAAATGAAATATGACAACAAGACGCTGTGGTCCAGAAACCTGTATTATTGTAAGCTAAGTTCACGAATGTTTTTTAAGTTACTTATAAGGGTGCCTGATTACCAGTGGTGGAAAGAGTACTGAAAAAATATACTCAAGTAAAAGTGCCATTCCTTGCCTAAAAATGTAGTGCAAGTAGAGTAAAAGTATCTGTTGTGAATATTACTCAAAGTATGAGTTAAAAGTAGCCCTTTTAAAAGTACTCAAGAGTAGTGAGTAGTGAGTATTACGCTATCAAAAGCTGATATGTTTACATGTAATTTGTGCATGTGTGTGTAAACGTAACATTCTGTAGTGCATTTAGTTATTGCCCAGAAGGCACACAACATCATGAGACATTAATATTAAGTTAGATTTAGGTTGTAATGTCAGATGACCAAAATAATTGTCAAGCCAGCATCTAAGGACAACATTATTTTGATGTCCAAAAATGACGTCAAATGACGTTGTTATTTGGTTGATTTTAGGTTGATAGTGACCAAAATACAGCATCTAGCCAACATCTTAAACCAATGTATGACGTCAAATACTGACATTTATTCATCAGGTACGGCATCCAAAATCCAACGTCTGATAGATGTCATAGGGGTAACGTTCACACAACGTCAAGCTGTAACATCATTAGACATTGATATATGGTTGGTTTTAGGTTGGACATTGGACATTGACATTAGCCTGACGTTGAGTTCTGATTTCAACCCGATTTTCATTTTCAAACAAAATGCAAAGTCCCCATGAGGTTAGGGTTCAAAGTCAATCAGACGTCATGTTGACGTTGTGTGCCTGCTGGGTGTTTAAGGCCATTTCGGTCATCATACAGTAAACATCCGTCATCTTCTCATCAGTGGCATGCATCTAAACAGTCTCTGGGTCAATGCGCGTAAAGATTTTGAACATCTTCCTGGACACTTTTAATACTTCCAAACAGTTTGCTGCAATTATAAAGTGCACACGTCTTGAGGTAGTTCATTATGATGTGATTTACCTTCTACGGTATGTGCGATTTGATTGGACAGGAATCTCAGGACTGATTTTTCTAATCCCCATGGACAAGAAAAATAAAGTAGTTACTGCAGATTGAAGGAAAGTAGTGGAGTAAAAGTACAGATACTGCACTAAAAATGTACTCAAGGGAAAGTAAAAGTACACATTATTAAAACTACTCAGTAAATAACAATTCCTGAGAAAAACTACTCAATTACAGTCATTTGAGTATTTGTAATCAGTTACTTTACACCACTGCCGATTACATAACAGTGCCTGCGCCTCAATGTGCATACTGTCCACCAGTGTTGGCTAAGTTACTTAAAAAAGTAATCGATTACAAATTACTGATTACTACTGGAAAATTGTAATCTGATTACATTACTAATTACTTCATGTAAAAAGTAATCAGATTACTAAGTACTTTACAGTTACTTTTAAAACACATAAAATACACCTATAAAAATACTAAATAAACTGCAGCTCTTTCAGTGATTTAACATTCACTTGGAAACATTACAATGGCTTGACATGTTCAAAAGACTTAAAGAGTTCACCTAAAACTTAAAATTCTCTCATCATTCACTTGTTCCAAACCTGTTTGTTCTTTTGTTTTTGAACACAAAAGAAGACATGAAGAAAACTGTATACATGTAACCATTGACATCCATAGTATGCAAAAGCACTGCAGTGTTTGGGTGTTCTGTGTTTGTCTGAGGTAATTAGTCTACCGAAATTTGTATATTCCATATATACTGTACAAGCATGAAGCTGAACGGTCAGTTCGTGTCTCACAATTTTTAACTGGGTGCACAAGTTGCCTGCGCAATATGCACTCCCAATATGAGTGCAGGACGCGCACCTTGATTGGAATTACGAACTTGCACGCAAAAGACATGATATGTGAACGGCCCCATAAGCAGCTACACTTCTCTTCACATTCAGAGGATACCTTCACCCCCGATCCTTCACAAAAATCTAATTTAGGCTGAGTTGGACCGCTGTGTTTTTGGGCGATGGTGTCCTCCTTGGTGATGAGTTTTGTCCTAGAATGCTTTCTGTTCAAGTGCTTGAACAAGTTTCTGGTCGAGTTAAAAGCAGTCGAAAGTTCTTTAGACACTGGACTGCATTTCACAGCAATATTTTTGTTTTTACGCTCAATGAAATCAAGGTATTGTCTGTATTTTCACTTGAAAAAGCAACCGCAATTTAAAAGCGCATGCTTATTAACTGCCGTGCTGCAAAAAACGTGATTTAAAATAAGCATTTTTTTCTTCTTAAAACTACATATTTGTAATGTAAGTAACACAATTACATTGACTTTAGTAACTGTAATCAAATTACACAAACTCAGAATGTATTGCGAATGTAACTCTGCTGTCCACCCTAAATGATTGAATATTACAAATGTTATATACCATTTAGATAAGAAAGGTGGATATGCACATTGAGACGCAGGGATATCGATGGTTCACACGAGTCGTTCATAACTGAGATTCATTCACAAATGAAACGCACCCTCTGTTAGAATTGGAAGTAAAAGCAGGACACAGATTAGATCAAATTTAACAGGGATGGAGGATAATACATTTCCATGCACACAAACACACACTCTTTGTCAGCATTGCCCGTGCGGTCACTTATCCATCGATGTAGAAAAGTGATGTCAAATTATAATTTTCATCATTAAAAAAAATATTTGCATACCGACCACCGGGAAAACTCCAGATCAGGGGTGCGTTTCCCAAACAACGACGTAACTCGCGGCTGAACTATCATAGTGCGATGCATCGTTTGGCAAAAAAACGATGTAGTGACGAGTGTTTCCCAAAACCCGTAGTTTCTCTGTCGCAGATCCATCGCTTGAACCACGTTAGTTATAACGTAAAACGCCCATAATGATGCTCTAAACGGGGTGGAGTAACCACTTTAGAGAACAATCCCATCATTTCTTTGTGCAAATTATATTGTTTTACACAAACTCGCATTTCAAATAAAATCCAGTATTAGTTTTGGTAAAAACATCCTCTCGCTTTCCATATTAAATAAAATAAATGTAAATGGCACATATAGGGCCAATGTTTGCTTTACTAATATTATTGAGAAGTTGAACATTACATATTCTATTCTAAAACATAAAATCACTTACAAAAGCTAACACTGTTCTAATGTCATATATAAATCATATAAATAAATAAATAATGAGGTGATTTATTATCAATATATTTACTTTAATAATAATATTAATGATGATGATGATGATTATTATTATTATTATTTAGGATATTGTTTATTTATTTTTTAAAAATTACAATTTGACACATGCAAACCACAGCAGAAAGTTCTAACCAACAGGCCCATGTCATATACAGTACAGATACTTAATAAATAACCCACTATAAAATAAAAGAATTAACGTATGCTGTGTTTTTTATTTTCACAAGCTTTGGAGACGTAACATAATTTCCACTTTTAAATATACCTATAGTTTTCGCCATGAGGCTGTGTTCAAAATGATATCAATGTTTTCAAAGTGCACCACGAAGGGAGCACAATTGTAAACATGAAGCTCGCTAAAACTGAACTGTAAAAATACTTTGAAAGCAAATTACACCTAAGAGAGATGACCTTAATGCTTTTTTATTATTAATAATTCCAACTTTGAATGTTAGAATGTTCTAAATGAATAGGGCATAGGGGGGATAAGTGGGAATGGAACACAGCCAGGGACTATGCTTTTAACTACAGCTCCAGAGGTGTCGTTTCAAGGCCTCAAGTTTGCGACGCAGTTTGCGGATGTTCGTTGGAGCAATGGATTTGGGAAACAGCAAATCAGAGAACTATGTTTGTAACGACGGAACTTGCGACCTTAGTTGGCTAACGATGGTTTTGGGAAACGCACCCCTGATATACAGTTGAAGTAAGAATTATTAGCCCCCCTGAATTATTAGCCCCCCTGTTTATTTTTGTCCCCAATTTCTTTTTAAAGGAGAGAAGATTTTATCAACATATTTCTAAACATAATAGTTTTAAAAACTCATCTCTAATAACTGATTTATTTTATTTGCCATGATGACATTAAATAATATTTGACTCAATATTTTTCAAGACACTGAAGAAGATTTTATTCTCTCAGTGTGAAGTATTTTCTTAGTGTAAAGCACTTAATTTTTTCTTCTCAAAAAGTATGGAGTGTTTGCAGCAAACATGTAAAAATACTTTGTGGTATGTCTGTGTAAGATGAGAAACCTGCACGGGACCCTGCTATGAAATAACTGATAATGTAAAATAACTGAATATGTAAAGCACTGATTATATATGTTAAACATTCATATGAAGCTATATATGTCAGAAGCTAGAGTGAGTAACATACTATGAAGTTTTTATGCTATCATGACAATGTATTTAAACACTTAGTTCTTTTGCATCTTTGCTCTGGTGTCAAAACAGTTGCTGGCATAGACCTGTGACATCTCTGGTGATCTTAGCAAGCTGCCAGAGAGCCAAAAATAACAGAACCACCTAGAGTCCAAGGATGGTCAAGAGTTTAAAAGAGACACCTAGGGGTGTGTCAAAGAATCTGTATAAAGATTGTTGAAAACACAGAGACTTTAGGAACTGTCCAGGAGAGACTTCGGAATGCTCTGAGGTCTGCTCCGCACTTTCTCGGCTTTATTATGGAGAATAAAGTCTATCTTTCTGGTATCCATTGCCAGTGCCTCATTGATGAAAAGGTCGGCAACACTTCTATACAGCTTAAAGTGACATTTAAAGGCTTAACTAGGTTAATTAGGTTAACTAGGCAGGTTAAGGTAATTAGGCAAGTTATTGTATAACGATGGTTTGTTCTGTAGACTATCGGAAAAAAAAATAGCTTAAAGGGGCTAATAATTTTGGCCTTAAAATGAAAATTAAAAAAAATTAAAACTGCTTTTATTCTAGCTGAAATAAAACAAATAAGACTTTCTCCAGAAGGACAAATATTATCAGACATACTGTGAAAATTTCCTTGCTCTGTTAAACATAATTTGGGAAATATTGAAAAAAAAAAAAAATTTAAAGGGGGGCTAATATATTTGACTTCAACTGTATGTTTATATATAATGGCTCCAGATGGCCAGTCCTCCACTACACCTTGGTCCCACATTCATTTGAAAGGAGCGCTGCCCTGTACTAAAACGGCGGCTCTATTGATGCATTCCTTCTAATAGACAACAAGTGTAGACGACATCTAATGTCTAATCTATGGTATATGCTAATTGTTAACTGCTTCGTGTGCTCCTTCGTTTACAATTTATAGTGACCAATTCATCATTAAATGAAAGTAAATTTTATGAAAGTTTTGAATTATATAATTGTCATATGATAGTTTTATATAAAAAGAAAATGGGGGGGGGGGGGTAATAAAGATTTATCTGATTTATAGAGTGAATAAGGCAGCATTTGAAAGCTTGGTGTGACAATAGTGAGACAAATCTTGCTGAAAAGTTAGCTGTGTCAAAAATCTGACTTGGAAAGGGTGACTGCAAGCTGTCAAAGCTGTAAAACCTGTACAGTGTGCACCCAATTTAAAATGCGAAAATGAATCACAAAAGCCTTTTCAGACAGTAAACGTTACTCTTGGGGATATGTATGAAAATACATTTGCATGGTAATTTATTTAAAGTGGATGGACACATTTTATGGTCACACAAACCATAGAAATACACTTCCCACTTAGACACATTAAAAGGGATAGTTTACTCAACAACGACAAAATTGGGCTCTTCCTCAAGTGGATCCAAACCTTTTACGAGGGTATTTTTTTCTGTTCAACACAAAAGAAGATAGTTGGGACATTCAACCAGAAACGTACATCTGTCCCTAAAATAAAAGCATAAATACAGTAAATAAAAAGTATTTCATCCCAAAAAAATTTTAAATGGACTGATGATTAATTTCTGTGAGTTGTCCTGTAAAGGAATATCTCATTCATTTGGTTTTCAGATTTTTGTTCTTTATTAAAAACACTTTACAAATGTACAAACCCTGTTATATTATGGAGCTAATAATATGCCAAAACAATCTGAATTTGAGCTGTGTTAATTTGAATGATTGATAATTCGTCACCTTAGAATTATAAGGTTCTGTCTGACATTTTTGTCAAAATGGAGTTATTGACATATTCTTATTAAATGACAACTTATTTACATTGTGGGATGTTTTTTTTATAAGTTGTTTACATTTTAATACTTTTCATTTAAAAAACAAATGTTACACACATACTGTTTGCTATGGAATGCAAAAACTTTGAAGCTCAATATCTCAAAATCATTCAGAACGCAGATAGAACCTTATATTTCTAAGGTGACGAATTGTAATTTAATAAATCAGAATTTTTATATGCTGTTAAAAATAGTTTTTTTAGCAAATCATTCATAGAGAGTCACTTAATTCATTTGTAAATGAGCCGATTCAAACGAATCTGAATGAACAATTCAGTGACAAAGAGAGAAATTTGGCGCCACCCATTGGACATTTTGATTTCAATGTATTTTAGCCAAAAATAATGTAATATTTTTAAATATATGGAAAAAGCAGATCATTCAAATAAATATAAATGTAAGGTTAAATATGACATCTTAGATGTGAATAGCTGATATTTTTTAAAAAAAAAGGCATTTCAGTGTTGATAATGGGCTTTGAGCAAACATATAATAATTTAAAAATGTTCCTTAAAATACTATACTATATGCTATGCTGTACTATAGAATATTGTAACAAATAGCATTGTATATAATTTGATGAAGTGTGTGCATGCAAATATGCCATTTACCACAGTTTTAAAATGTTGGAACAGTTTTAAAAATGCACATGGAGAAGCTTGAAAAGTCCTTAAATGTGATTTTGGTAAAGGTGTAAGAGCTCTGTGTCTGCTGAAATAACCCATCAGAGGTTACAGTATAGGTCAGAATCAGCTCTTTATCCCTCAAAACACCAAAAACGTAAATAAAATTGATTAACCAATGAGATGTAATTTAATTAAATATTTGAATTTGGTTCACTGAAGCATGTATATATTTATTACACAAACTACTGAAATTAGCTGACCCCAGATACTCAGTTAGCAGAAGAATTGTGTCCTCCTGAGCCTCACATACACCAGTAAACTCACGCAGCTCAGTGATTGGCCAAAATGCTTAGTTTGACTTTTCAGTGATTGTCTACTCTTGTCTGTTGATCACCCCTGACCTACTTTCTGCTGAATCTGAATTTCACAATCTGAATTTCTGGTTTTGAATTTTAGGATATTAAATTTGATGTTCTGAATTTCTTCATCTTGAAAATTTGGAACTGTATTTTTACCAACTAGATATATGCAGTCTATGAATTCAGAACATAAAAAAATCTGAAGTTTAAAAATACGTCTATAAAAAAAATCAGCCTTGAAAATATCAGTTGTCCTACATTTCAGATGTTCAATATTCAAGTTATGAAAGTCAAATTCAAAATAATTTTTAACAGCATATACAAATTCAGATTTATTAAATTACAATTGTCAATAATTCAAATTTTCACAATTCAAATTCAGATTGTTTTGGCATATTATTAGCTCCATAGTGTGGATCCTTGTCGTCAACCCAATTGAACCTACAGCTTTAATAGTTTTGTAATGCTATAAACTGTTATTTAGGGGGGGAAAAACTTACAAATAAATACTACAAATATAAAATACATCTATGTAACATGTATGTAACATGTCTCCTTTGTAACGACATTGTGTGTGACTCCTCGTTGCAGCTCCACAACAAATGCATCAAATAATCATTGGTAAAGTTCTTACTGTAGTTTTTCAACACAAACGTTACGTGAGAGCTGCTTCTTTTATGTCTGTCAGTTGTCTGAGGCAGCTGAGGGCGGAGACTGAGGCACGCTGACATGCACGTGGGAACGGTGGGCGGGACTAGCCTTAAAGGCCCAGTACACAAAAACAGCAAAAAGCTGTTGAGAGCTATAAAATACAAACTAGTGAAAGCCATAATAAATAATCTGATGGGTGTTTTGAGCTGAAACTTTACAGACACATTCTGGAGACACAAAATACTTATCTTAAATCTGGAAAAAGGGGTAACCTAGGTTCCCTTTAAGGCCTACAATTTGGTTTTTGAAATTTAAGACATTTTAAGACCCCGCAGATACCCTGTTGGGTAACACTTTATTTAGATGGTCCATTTGAGCATTAGTAGACTGTCTGCTTGTTATCTGCTGATACTGCTCCTTTAACAGACATTTAACTGACTATAAGAAACTTTGCAAGTACATGTCAAATTACACTAACCCCAACCCCAACCTAACAGTCTACTTATAATCTAATGAGAATCAGTTGGCATGTAGATGCAATGTAACTTAAATTCATCAAACGGACCATCAAAATAAAGTGTGACCCACCTGTTGTTTTTGTATGATTTTTTGAGGAAGACAAGCTTAAAAGTCAGGACCCGTCACATTTTTTATAAGGGAAAATTTACTTTTCTGGTAGAATGCCCAAGCAGCCATTGGCTTCTATAATAGGAAAACAATACAATGGATGTCGGAAGTATCTTCCTTTGTGTTCAAGAGAAGAAAGAAACTCTAACAAGTTTGGGACCAACGGAGAGTGAGTGAATACTGACATAATTGTCATATTTGGGTGAACTATCCCTTTGACTATTATTAACGTTTATCAATTCATCATTAAACGAAAGTCAAATTTATGAAAGTTTTGAATGTTAGAATTCTCACTTGATTGATTTTGATCTTTTTTGGGGGGGTTTGGGGGTAGTAAAGATTTATCTGAGTGAAACAGGCAGCAGTTGAAAGCTTTGTGTGAGATTATAGTGAGACAAATCTTGTTGAAAAAAAGTTCTAGCTAGCTGTGTCAAAAATCTGACTTGGAAAGTGTTACTGCAAGCTGTCAAAGCTGTAAAAACTGTACAGTGTGCACCCAATTTAAAATGAGAAAATGAATCACAAAAGCCTTTTCAGACAGTAAACGGTTCTCTTGGGAATGTGATTGAAAACACATTTGCATGGCAACTTATTTAATGTAAAAATCACAAATTTTGTGGTCACACGAACCACAAAATTTTTGTTTGCAAAGAGTGATAAATGGCTTCACAAGAGTGCTTTTGTTTTAATATTTAAATATCCTATATATATTTAAAGGGGTGGTCCACAGTGTATTTTTAAGGCTTGGTTGTGTTTAGAAAATCCAAAGCAGTGTGTGCTCATGCTTCATTTGTATAAAATCATGTTATTTTTTTCATATATCCTACTTTGATTATATAGAGCTACTCAGCTGTAAATCATATTTCCTAGTTCCTCTGAAAGGCCCGACCCTAAGAGGCTCTGATTGGTCAGCTAACATAATGTGCTGTGATTCGCGGATCGGCTCCACCTCACCACATCATCCCCCTACAAGCACGTGCTTTTGTGCTCTGTAAACACTAGCTGCTAGCCACATCAGTTTGCCTGAATCAGACAGAAAATGAAGAGCACACAGCTGAACCTCACGCCTGCTCTCAAAAAAAAAAGAAGTTACTTTACATATATTCGGAAAAAGCATGTGTAAGTAATATGAAACGTTCACATATCTTTTGCAAATTTGTTATTTGAGATGTAGAACGCACCAGTGACGTGCATTGAGGTTTGTGGCTGGTAAGGGACAGACTCTTTCAAAGACAAAAGTCAGGTTTACAAACATATCCCAGGTAGCAAAGAATTCTGGCCCAGATTTGGCATAAAGCTGGCACAGCAGGCATTGGTCCGACTCTGGCAAACATGGCCCAGGTTTCGCAGAGGTGGCACCATCTTTAAGACTTGGGCCAAATAGCAAATATAGTATTTGGCCAAATAGATGTTAAAAATTGATATGTGGGCCACGTAAGTGTGGCCTATTTTGACACACTTTTAAAATGCATTTATATTATCTTTGAGTAAAAAAAGAATTCTACCAATCAGGTTGCTTCGAGAAAAAGCATGGCCATAAAGCGAAATGCTTCATGGGTTTATCAAATTCGTTGCAGTCGTGACACACCAACCTATCTGGCCCAGTTCAGGCCCAGTTATGGGTTATTAACTTGGCTGAAACTTGGCCCAGATATGGTCCATGTTTGGCCCTTGTATGGAAGCCAGAATTGGTCCAATCATGTAACGTAATTCACTGCGGCATGTGGGCCAAGCAAAAGCTGATTGTGTGGGTCAGATCTGGGCCAGAGAAATTTTGCTATATGGGATCCACCTGATATATTTGCCAACTACAGATTGTGTTTCATACACTTAAAGTCAGAATTATTGGCCCCCCTGAATTATTAGTCCCCCTATTTACTTTTTTCCCAATTTCTGTTTAACGGAGAGAAGATTATCTCAACACATTTCTAATCATAATAGTTTTAATAACTCATCTCCAATAACTGATTTATTTTATCTTTGCCATGATGACAGTACAGAATATTTTACTAGATATCTTTCAAGACACTTCTATACAGCTTAAAGTGACATTTAAAGGCTTAACGAGGTTAATTAGGTTAACTAGGCAGGATAGGGTAATTAGGCAAGTTATTGTGTAAGGATGGTTTGTTCTGTAGACTATCGAGAAAAAAAATTAGCCTAAAGGGGCTAATATTTTGACCTTAAAATGGCTTTTAAAAAATTAAAAAACTGCTTTTATTCTAGCTGAAATAAAACAAATAAGACTTTCTCCTGAAGAAAAAATTTTTATCAGACATACTGTGAAAATTACCTTGCCCTGTTAAACATCATTTGGGAAATATTTAAAAAAGAAAAAAAATTAAAAGGGGGGCAAAAAAATCTGACTTCAACTGTATATCATATCAGCATTATTTCTATACACATAGCAGGTACATACTGGGCCAAGGAAGAATGTAAAATGTATAACGAATAAATATGCCTCCCAAAAAACACCCAGTTGGATGCTACAGACAACTATAACAAGCGACACACACATCACCACCCCGTCCTTTGAAGCAAGTCCTTTAGCTCTGGCATTGGTTGACCATTATTTATTCACGTTTTAGTTGAAAGTCCAATTCTGAGAAATTTCTGAGCTGATATCCGCGATTTTTGCAGTCAGTCAGAGCAAAACATAACATAACAAACTTCTATTGAACTATACTGTGTAGAAGAAGAGCAACCACTGAATAAGAATAACCCTGAGCTCACGAGCGCCCTCTTCATTGCAGCAGAGCTACTGCCTGCCTCACCTCATGTCTTTTCAGTGCGGCTTTATGTCAGATTCTAACACTAAATAAGTTAATAACAGACATTCGTGAAATACATAACCTATTATATGGAAAGTGAGGACATATAATAAAAATTTCCAGAATGTATAAAAACATTTTAATAAAGCATTAGATTGGTAGCATACACTGAGTGAGCAAAGGGGGGCCTGCTCAAGTCAGTTTGCAAAGGATTGTGCAATCTGACGAGAGGCAGAGCTCGGTGCTGCCTCACCTCGCTTCCTATGCTGTATTTGAACAGGAGATACAGCGAATTTGATCATAAAAATGATTGAAATCATACAGAAACTGCATTTATAGCACAGATCAGTGGACAAATATTTATTGTATCATTAATATACATCTCATGATGGCAGGTGAGCATAGATATTTACATTAGATGTCAACTACCCTGTTGTTGCCTATTGGAAAGAATGCGTCAATAGAGCCGCCATTGAAATAAATGCAGGACCAAGGTGCAGTGGAGGACTGTGGCCATCGAGAGCCAGAGATATATACACATATATACAGATATCTATGATCGGGAGTTTTCCCGGTGGTCAGTATGCAAATATTTATTTAATATTACGAAAATTATAATTTTACATCACTTTTGTACATCGATAGATAAGGGATCGCACGCGCATTCCTGACAAAGAGCATGTGTTTTTGTGCATGGAAATGTACTTATCCCTCCCTATCTGTTAAATTTGATCTAATCCATGTCCTGAAACACCCCCCCTCTCCTGCTTTCACTTCTCATTCTAACGAAGGGTGCGATTCGTTTGTGAATGAATCTCCATTATGAACGACTCGTTCACTTCAGCAATTAGCTGACAATAATACAAGTTTCTGGCATCGCAACATCTTATTGTCATATTTTTTGTCATTGTTTGCTGAGTTTATTCAACAAAACTAGCATAAGCCTAGAATTTTGTGCAAGTTGGTGCTACTTTGCCTCATGGTGAATGCAGTAAGTGACTTTATTATCGTCAATAACGTGACTTATTGAGCACCAAAGTTCGTAACATACAAAAACGTAAAAAACTAAATCATACCTATGAAATGTGCTGTGTTTTCTTTGTTTGCTCATTAATACACCCGTACACAACGGAAAAATCCAGCATCTACACATCTGGCACACACAGTCTTGACTAGTGCGGTTGAATGACGTTTGTCCTGGGAGCACTGAACAAATGTGACGGCGCTATTGACGCATGCTCAGGGTCCGTATGCGAGATCTAGTGTATATATCTATGGCAGGTGAGGATGATGACAGGTGAGGCAGTCTACGTTAGGTGAATTGAATGAACTAAATTGGCCGTAGTCGTGGTCTATGAGTGAGTGTGTGAATGTGAGAGTGTATGGGTGTTTCCCAGTATTGGGTTGCGACTGGAAGGGCATTCGCTGTGTAAAACATATGCTGGAAAAGTTGGTGGTCCATTCCATTGTGGCGACCCCTGATAATCAGGGACTAAGCTGAAGGAAAATGAATGAATGCATGTTTGATAATCCCTATAAAGAACTATTTGTTCTTTCATAAAACTTAAAGCACTTTGTGCAATTCAACTTGCGGTTAAATGTGCTACAGTATATGTGGAACCATTGATGCCAATGAAGAACCCTGAGAGTGGAGCGTACATGTAGTATTATTCTCATGAACGAGACCCTGTCTAGCTGCAGCGCACATGCTCTCTCACTCCCCCGTCTCTCTCTCTCTCTATTCAATTTAGTTCTATTTAATTCAGCTCAATATCAGTGAAATTGAGTTGAGCATTGACTTGATTCATTGAACTCATTTAGAGCAGTCCTAAACCGTTGACGCAATTGAATAACAATATTGTGATGGGGTTAATCACATCAAAACAGAATGTACCAGTCCTTGTTCTATCTGCATCTGAGAGCTGTTGTGTGTTTTTTTCCACTCCAGACTGATTCGGATCTCAGAATGCATTAATTGCATCCCGTGCATGTGTGTGTGTGTGTGTGTGATAGAGAGTGTGTGGCTTTTAATTGCTAGGCTCTCTCTCTGTAAGTACAGCAGAGCCTTTGGGCCTCAGGGCCATTTCCTCAATCAAGCTAACCCACTCTGGAGAGACGGATAGAGCCATGCAGAGCAGCTCAGGTCTGGAGGAGAGTGAAGAGTAAACAGAGAACCAAAGATAAAGTGAGTTAAGGTAAAGCAGACCTGCTCATAATCAATTACAATGGAGACAGTCAGAACTAACACACCAGAAGAGCAGTAACGATGACTAGATGACATACAGACAGACCGACAGATATAGATAGATAGATAGATAGATAGATAGATAGATAGATAGATAGATAGACAGACAGACAGACAGACAGACAGACAGACAGACAGACAGACAGACAGACAGACAGACAGACAGACAGACAGACAGACAGACAGACTGACAGACTGCTCTCAATTAAAAAATGGTGTAATATATTGTCACAGAAATTATTGCAATAAGTGATAATATGATGATTATTCAACAGCATAATGATGCAAAGGCATTAGAGTTTCAATTTGGTGTTAAGTAAATGTCCTGTCGGTGCCAATAGCCTTGAGGGCAGTGCAGCGACATGTAGTGCAGCTGTGCTATGGGCATCCTGAGTTTGAATCTCAGCTCACATGCCTTTCCGGCTCTTCAACTTTGTTCCTACCCAACTGTTACTACAGTCCTATCACAATAAAAACAGCAAAAATAAATCTTAAACTAAGAGTAAATGTCTTAGGCCCAATCCCAATTTTATTTTTTACCCCTTCCCCTTCCCCTTGGCCCTTAAACAGAGTGTGAAGGGAAAAGGCTTCAAATTTTACCCCCAAGAAATGGGACAGCAATGCAACACCTACACATGCCATCATAGGTCATCGCGAGGTCTTACTTTATATCGACGATGGCAACTGCTGTAGTCATTCCATATAGTTTTTTTTAAAGCATGAGCGTAAAATGAACGCCGTTATGAATGTATTAAAACATGTGCTTATTTGTTGTATAAATTTGTAATAATGACAAAAAATACTAATTTTTGTATCTCCTTCCTTGTGCAGCCATGCTGCTGTTGTAGATGGTGTATTCTGGGAAATCTTCATACCCCTTGGTTTCGAGTGTGGTCCTGAAAAATCTCAGTTTCAAAGGCTATCTAGCCCTTACCCTTAGCCAGAGGTGGGTAGTAACGAATTACATTTACTTCGTTATATTTACTTGAGTAAAACTGTTGGGTATCGTGTACTTTTTGAGTACATTTAAAAATGTGTACTTTTACTCATCAAATCATTACTCTTGCTTCACCACATTTGGCGGCGTTTCTCCGTTACTGTCAAATGATAATAAATATGATTCATATGACTTGTTTGCAAATATCGCGAGGCACCGCATTGTAGAGGTTGTGTCGTGCGAGGTTGCTATAGAGATATATATATATAAAATATATAAATGGATATATAAAAGCAGTTTTAAAATTTTTTAAAACCATTTTAAAGGGCAAAATTATTAGCCCCTTTAAGCTATATATTTTTTTTGATAGTCTACAGAACAAACCATTGTGATATAATAACTTGTCTAATTACCCTAACCTGCCTAGTTAGCCTAATTAACCTAGTTAAGCCTTTAAATGTCACTTTAAGCTGTATAGAAGTGTCTTGAAAAATATCTAGTCAAATATTATTTACTGTCATCATGGCAAAGATAAAATAAATCAGTTATTAGAAATGAGTTATTAAAACTATTATGATTAGAAATGTGTTGAAAAAATCTTCTCTCTGTTAAACAGAAATTATGAAAAAAAAATAAACAGTGGGGCTAATAATTCTGACTTCAACTCATTCATTCATTCATTTTCTTGTCGGCTTTGTCCCTTGCGGGGTCGCCACAGCGGAATGAACCGCCAACTTATCCAGCACGATTTTACGCAGCGGATGCCCTTCCAGCTGCAACCCATCTCTGGGAAACATCCACACACACTGATTAACACTCATACACTACGGACAATTTAGCCTACCCAATTCACCTGTACCACATGCCTTTGGACTATGGGGGAAACCGGAGCACCCGGAGGAAACCCATGCGAACGCAGGGAGAACATGCAAACTCCACACAGAAACGCCAACTGACCCAGCCGAGGCTTGAACCAGCGACCTTCTTGCTGTGAGGCGACAGC
>LR812537.1:14572663-14750163 GCA_903798195.1 Danio kyathit | reverse complement strand
CATTACGAGGGCTGGAGCTTCAGGGGGAAGGAGAGAGAGACGGAGAAAGAAGCAGTCAGTCGGGATAAACAAATATGCATATGACGAATATGAAAGCTAACGTCAATCTACAGGAAGGAAGATTCCTAGACACCCCGACACAAGACAGAAGATGCGGCAGAAGATCAACAACCAGATGGAGGAACAACTGGACCGTGGGACAATCCAGCTTGACAGATCTCACGGCCCTGAATGCCTTAGATTTTATCACACGGCTGAAGGTAGAGGCGGAGTGAAGAAAAAGGGATGAATAAAGGAATGCAAGCTGGAACTCTGACACACGGTGACGCTCACAGTGACTCTGATTAGTAGCGAAGTCCAAGAGGCTGACTCACCTCCAGCACTGAGCCAAAAACACACCGAGAGGAGGGGGAGGGAAACCAAAGACAGAGACAAAGAGGATCAGAGAAACACCAAGACACTCAATGAAGGAACACTATATGCAATGTGGCATCACCAAGAAAAATGGAGGACAAAAGATGGTGGGCGTCAAGAGGTAAAAATGACTGAGATTAAAGGCACCGAGTTACAAAAAGAAAGCTCAAAGTTACAGACCAGCACAATATTGACCATCAGGGTGAAAAAACTAGGAGACACAGACCCAAAATGGGTATTTATACTTTAATCAGATTGCTGTTTGGTTTGATGCATGCCTACAGCACCTTGTCTATTGTCTTGTCTATTGTCTACGATCTATTGTTTTAATTGTTTATGAATGCTTTGTATGATCTGTCTGAAATAGAAATTAGTGTTCTGAGATTTGAAAAAAGTTTACATATGAGACCTGAAATGAAACACAAGGCCCTGTTTACACCTGCTTTGCTATTAAGATGCATTTGGGTCAATCGGACAACAAGTAGACGAGGAAAACACATTCCCATTTCAACCCAGGCTCATTCTAGTTACGTACCCCTACATACATTCTGAAGAGCGCCAAATACGTCCCAGGAGTTTTAGTTTTCGTGAATCAGCCAGAGGACGCTGTGTACGCCTTTTCAGATCTCAAATTTCTCTCGCAAGTGCCATTTGCGCCTGCTGTTCTCACGTAAATCCATCAGAGGCTGCTGTCGACTGACTTATTGACTGACTGACTTCCCCCTTCCCTAAACCCAACCAATAGTATTTTAAAAAGCACCGATTGACCCGCCCACCCACATCCCTAAACCCAACCGACAGAGTTTTGAAAAGCAATCCAGAAAAAGAAAAGGCCCCTGATTTTTACCACGTTTTCAGATTTTACCACATTCTCACCCTGTTATTTACATGTTTATTTTATTTTTTGGCTTCTGTTTTTGTCTTATCTGCTTTCTGGAACCGTTCTTCACCGAACTCAAACCCCATCTTTGCAGCCAACTCCGCTCTCCATCTGAAGTCTGCTGACGTATGCGTCGAGCTGCCGGACAAACTGGTAACAGCGGAAAAGCGGTCCACATGCAGGTAAGTGGTCAGTTTGTATGCAAGAAAAGGAACGGCGTCATACCGTCCTGTAGCGTTCGCTTTAAAGACAAAATGCAGCCATACGTAGCTCTGGCTACATAATTGGTGATTTCCAAAAACGTATATAGGGCTATGTTTTCAGAATGAGCTTGTGTTGTCCCATTTACACTTGTTCTTTTGTCAACCCTTTCATTGATGCTTTTGAGGGGACGGCGCATGTATGGGATTTTTTCAGATCTTTAAGTTCAACATTAAGCAATAAGCTAATGCAGTTTGCAAACAGTATAAACATGAAATGAGGCAACTTCTGTGGGTTTAAGTAATGGCTCGTTTCCACTGAGCAGCAATGTTAGGTACACTGTGGTATGCATTTATCTCCATTTTTACTGTCAGAATTGCCAAAATAGCAAACACTACCATACTGCTTTTTTGGGACTCTTTCGTAGGGTTACCTGGCACAACAATACGGTACCAAAACCGTTTTTTTGCTGCTTATTCAAACTACTTATTTAACTAGCTGAATCAACACAATTGTTGATTTGTTTGGGGGACAACTTAATTGTTTCATGTTCAATCCACTTAAATTTGTAAAAACAATTAAGTTAACTGAATTTGCGTTGGGACAACATGAAGGAAATTAGTGGAATCATTTCACACAGTGAAGGCTGGATCTACACTGTAAAAAATGCTGGGTTCCACACAATCGATTTGTGCTGGGACAACATAAAGGAATTAGGTTGAATTATTCATTTGTACAAATTTACATCGAGTGAAAATAAAAGAATTAAGTTGTCCCAAAAAATTATCAACAATTGTGTTGTTCCAGCTCAATTTAAGTTAGTAGTTTGAACAAACAGCATACGTCATTTTTTGAATGTAGACAAGCTGATGAATGCTATTCGTTTAACAGAGAATCATCACTTTTGGGTGCAACAAGCCAGGAGAACAACAAACACAGGAAGCACGATTTTTAAATTTACAGCCAAAACACGACACCATAATAATACAATGACCCATGCTCAAACAAAGCTTGTCTATTCTTGTGACAAACAGGCACATACTAACAAGCAAGTATGTAATCTGCTGTATGTCCTCTATTGTTGTTTATGGGGCCATTTATATGTGGCGTCTAAACATATGGAAAGACATGTGGTTTCTTCTGTGGGTTTGAGTAATGGCTGGATTCCACTGAGCAGTACTGTTATGTACGGTGTGATATGCATTTATCTCACTGTCAGAATTACCAAAACAGCAAACACTACCATATCACTTTTTTGGGACCCTTTCATAAGGTTACCTGGCACAACAATACGGTATTAAAACACTCATAAAATGTTTGTTGTTGTTGTTGTTGTTGTTGTTGTTGTTGTTGTTGTTGTTGTTGTTTTCTTTTTCTTTTTTTGCTTATTCAAACTACTTATTTAAAACTAGCTGAATCAACACAATTGTTGATTTGTTTGGGGGACAAATTAATTGTTTCATGTTCAATCCAGTTAAATTTGTAAAAACAATTAAGTTAACTTAATTTGTTGGAACAACATGAAGGGAATGTGTGAAATCTTTTCATATAGTGAAGGCTGGATCTACACTAAAAAATGCTGGGTTCCACACAATCAATTTGTGCTGGGACAACATGAAGGAATTAAGTTAAATTGTTAGTTTGGACTGAAAATACAAGTGGACTGAAAATACAAGAATTAAGTTGTGCCAAAAAATAATCAAGAATTGTGTTGTTCCAGCTCATTTTAAATTAGGAGTTTCACCAAACATCAAATATATATATATTTTTTTTATGTAGACGAACTGATAAATGCTATTTGGTTAACAGAGAATCATCACTTATGTGTGCAACAAGCCAAGCAAACGACAACACAGGAAGCACCATTATTATATGCACAGGCAAAACATGACAGCATATTAATACAATGAACGATGCTCAAACAAAGCTCGTCTATTCTTGTGACAAACAGGCACATACTAACAAGCAAGAATGTAATCTGCTGTATGTCCTCTATTGTTGTTTACGGGGGCCATTTACATGTCGCGTCTAAATAAGAGACGTAGTTTCCTCTATTTTTGAACACTTGCCGTGATTCTAGATTTGAAATAGTGAAATTGAGTGAGCATAAGACAATACGTGAACAGCCTGTATGCATACCTGCCAACATTTGTCTCTGAAATTCCAGAAGACCCGGGTGGGGGGTGGATGGTGTATTTGGGGTGGCGGTTTGTGTTTGTCTGAATAACACAGTTGAGAACTGGGTCAGTAACTGTACTATGGACTGAGATTCGGGCGGCCGCTGCGATCGGATACTATACCAAAATTGGCGACCTGGGGTTGTTACAGACTGTACCAAAAAGCTTGGGGGGGGGAGTGAAATTATGGGAGTTTTCCAGAAGAAATAACAAAACGGGAGGGTGGCGGGAGATTGGACTGTAATGCAGGAGACTCCCGGGAAAAAAAACTAAAGTGTTGGCAGGTATGCCTGTGGAAACCATGCATCACAATTCGAACTGGTAAAATTAGATGTTATTTAGGTGCTATTTACATGTATTTGCCTTCTAACCAAGCTTGCGTTTTAAAACATCCTGTAATATTTAAGAACAAGGTCAGCGGGTGGAGAGTCTTTAATGGTTTTATGGGCATCTACTACAATAGAAATCCAGCTGTCAACTGCCTCTGCAAGTTATCAAAAGTGGACAAAGTTAAACATTTCAGACCCTGTTTACACCTGATTGGATTGACAAAAACCAATGCCAGGTGTAAACACATCTTGCTTATGTGAAAAATGGAGGACAAAAGATGGTGGGCGTTAAGAGGTGGAAATAATTAAAGGAACCAAGTCACAGAAAGAAAGCTAAAAGTTACAAACCAGCACAATATTGACCATTAGGGTGGAAAAGCTAGGAGACAAAGACACATAATGGGTATTTATGCTTTAATCAGGTTGCTGTTTGGTTTGATGCATGCCTACCTACAGTAAATTGTCTATTGTCTACAATCTATCGTTTTATTAATTTGCTGTTTGGTTTGATTGCTGTTTGAATTGACAAAAACTAATACCAGGTGTAAACACATCTTGATTATGTGAGTTACGTCTTCATAGAATGCTTTCACGATCATATAGCAGTCAGAGAAACAGACATAATGTAACCGAGTGTGAATACTGCTGAAGAGTGAAAAGCTAAACTTGGATGAAAAAACTGGGACGGGAAAAGTGAGAGGTGAACGTGAGAAATAGAAGCCCTTCACATCACTTTACAATCAACGAAGTGAACAGCAAGTGAATTTCACCGCAGCAAATGCTGTTTAGACGAGTCAGCTAGATGGCAAACTAGGACATAGTCTGGTTTAAAAATAAAACCAAAAATCCCATGTTCTGTGCTCGGCAAAGCTGCATAATGAATTTGGGACAATAAATATCCAAAATAAGTACCAGCAATCTACTGTATGTCCTTCACTCTCTGAGAGAAAGTTGTAACTGGAGCACTACCTTATGGAACAACAGATAAAATAAGATTAAGTGGTACATTTTAGTACCTTTAACAGTACATATTAGTAGTTTTAAAGTACATGTTAGTAGCTTCTGTACCTGCACAAGTTTTTTTTAATCAATAATGCAATAAATTAATAGAAAGTATTATTAGTGGGGCGGCATGATGGCTCAGTGGTTAGCACTGTTGCCTCGCAGCAAAAAGGTTGCTGGTTCGAGTCCCGGCTGGGCCAGTTGATGTTTCTGTGTGGAGTTTGCATGTTCTCTTTGTATTGGCATGGATTTCCTCTGGGTGTTCCGTTTTTTCCCCACAGTCCAAAGGCATGCGCTATAGGTGAATTGAATAAGCTAAACTGCCTGTAGTGTATGTGTGTGAATGCAAGCGTGTATGTGTGTTTCCCAGTACCGGGTTGCGGCTGGAAGGGCATTCGCTGTGTAAAACATATGCTGGATAAGTAGGCGGTTCCCTGATAAATAAGGGACTAAGCCAAAGGAAAATGAATGAACAAAAGTATTATTAGTACTTGATCATTACTACAACAATGGTGGACTATAGGACTGTATGTATGTGTGCAGGTGAATAGTATTTCTTTACAAAGCGACAACAGCAACTGCTAGCCTGGCATACGTAATAACCAAGTCTTTTGTTGTTTCAATTTAATTCAATTCACCTTTATTCACGAACCATGCAAGCCAGTGGCGACAGTGGTTTCCATGGATCATTTTAATAATGCACACAAAATGTTTCAAAAGCACAAAGGGAAAATCTTTTTTACTTTTCTGTTTATATAGCTTATAAGATCCTCGAGCCCGGGGCTCCCTCCCATTTGCAAGGCGAGAGGGGAGTTTGAGTTCAGGTAGATCTCGAGAACCCCTGCTGTAGTAGCTAATGAACAGATAGTGATTGCTCTTAAGAGATAATTACTTACTAGGTGCATGTCTATGGTGCTGATTTGGATTAGTCAATTAACTTAAGTTGCATGTTTTTGGACGGTGGGAGGAAACCGGGGAACCTGGGGGAAACCCACGTGAGCATAGGGAGAAATGTCGGCTGGCTTGGTAAGGGCTAGAACCAGTGACATTGTTGCTGTGAGGCAACAGTGCTAACCACTAGGCCATCGTGCCACCCATCTAGGAAAGGAGGAGGAGTAGGGGTAGAAGGGGGATTCTTCAAAACGAAGATGGCTGTGATATGGAACTTAGGGTATTTATAGTGGCTTAGGAATCGTCTGATTGGTGAATCATAAATTGATTAATGTGGGGCCGGCTGCAAGCAACCATAAGCATGTGATCCTCTCGAAATTAGTTTATAAATAAACTTCACTTTGTAGATTTGTGAACTGACTGATTATTTTCAGTTAACCTGTTAAATGATTTCAAAATTCTTTTGTGAACTAGACTGTTCTGATTAAATACATATTCTTGAGTCAACAGCTCATTAATTTATATGATTATTTTTAGATTTGTGAACTGACTTTTAAAATGAATGAATCAAATAATGAAGCACAGATTTTAAGAATCGAGTCGATTCGGTTTCCCAAAACCATCATTAAAGTTCAGTTCAGTCATTACCAAGATACCGTAGTTCAACAATTCAGTTTCCTGAATTCACTATTCCAATAGGGTATATGCAGAAGAATGCGGAAGGACTTTTAATTTGTCTTTGCATACATCAGATTTCACGCTCACGTTTGGATTTACTAACAATGAAATTAACGTGAGAATGTGCGTTGGTCCACGCCAACTTCATTTCTGGCGTACGTGTATTTCTCGTGTGTGTTTGCTTTATTTCCATTGGCGACTCCTAGAGGCAATTAAATTGCACACTACAAAGTATCATTGGGCCATGCAATGAAAGCTGTATAGAACGGGATCATCCGCATATCTAGCAGGTATATAAGGTTTCCATACCATGCAGTTAACCAGCCAAACATTAAATCGCAATTTGCAGCGATCGCCGGTTTTCCCATTGTAATCGGAGCGATCGACTGCATGCACATTGCTATAAAGGCGCCATCTGAAGAGGAATTTACATACGTGAATCGGAAACATTTCCATTCAAATAATATGTGATGCTCAAATGCGCTTAACAAATATTGTAGCAAGGTGGCCTTGGTCAACCCATGATTAATTCATCCTCACAAACAGCATGGTTGGGATGAGGCTCCAAGGTGGCAGGCACTCGGTCAGTTGTAAAGCGGGCGATTGGGCAGCTGAAATGCCGGTGGCGCTGCCTTGATAAGAGCAAAGGGGTGCTGCTATACCGCCCTAACAAAGTGTTCCTCTAATACATCTGTGTCTCCCACAGACACGGATACTACTCCAGACAGTAAAGTGACGCCCACAATTGAGGCAACTCTCTCCTCAAAGGGTGTTAGTTCAGCATCCCCTGTTCCCCCGCCTGTTCTGTCCACACTTTGACGGTGCGCCGCTGTTCTCCTCTTAACCAGCACCTTTACATCAGACCATTTCTTTTTTAATTGACTCACAGTGCGATGTTCAGACGCCACTGCGTTAACCGCGTCAGCTAAACTCTCCCACTCTATTTTTTTTCTTTTGTTATTAATTCCAGAGGACAAATTTGCAAATAACACAGCTTTTCTCCAGTCTACCTCCAATTCACATTCTGTGAAGTTTCTCTTCTTGCTTGCTTTTGCCATTGTTTTTTCATTTGGTTTTGCCAAAGTAGAGTCATTACCATATTTATACGGGGGAGAAGGCAGGGAGGGGTTTTGCGCGTGCACGTGCACTCAGTTTCACGTTAATTCGGATGTACAAAGAGAATTTGCGTGGGATTCCCCATACGCAGTGTTTCATACATCTGAATTTTTTACTACGTACGCACATTTACAGCTTTGTCCGTACGCAATGTTTTAGTATGAATTCAACGCAAGTCTTTGTGCATGAGGCCCCAGGTGAACTGTATGCCGTTACAAAATTGGCGCGTTTAAGGTCTGTTTTCTTTAAAAATCAGTGATCTCCATTGGCTGAGTGATATCCGATATAAAGTGGGTCTCAGATTGTACAAGAAGCACTACTTTAAATTACATTTTTCCCGCACCATGTCTTTAAATTATGAACATTTATTTTACCCCAGTATATTCAATGGAGCTTCTGCGCTAGCCTGCTAATCCATGCGTGTATTTAGTTGCTTGTTTTTACACTTGAGAAACTAAATGAATTCCAAAGTCTATTTAACTGATTATATTTTAATTACATTACGACATCAATGCAGTACAGTAAAAGTCACATTAACCGTTCACCGGATGTTTATTAGTATGGGAAGAAACACTAGCTCCACATATACCCTACAGGTATTCGCAAAACAGCATCACAAACCTGTTGGTGAAGCTCTCTTGTGCTGTACAGCTCTCAACCTGTGATTGAAAGCATAGTTTCTTCAAAATTTAACAGAAATATATCATGATCTGGCCAAATTAGCATGTTATCACATACTGTCTTTCCAACATGGTTTAAACCAAGCCGATCTCATGAGGAAATGTTTTGTTACGAATTCAAAGGAGTTCAGTTGTACTAAAATGTATGTTTTTTTAAAAGGAGGCATGGAACCAAACGCCACCCCTAAACCCAACCATCATTGGGAGATGAGCAAATACTTAAATGTTCAAATGAGACTGTAAAAATTCCTATGAATTAGCCACTCCAAAAGTTACAAATTGACGTGAGATCTACTGTAGTTGTTTAAACTCAACACATTTGCTGTTTGGGAAAACATCGTCTGATGTAAATGACCTACGCATACTGTATGAAGGGCATGGATTAATGAACGGGGTAGGCTCCCCATATATAAATATAAAATAAAAAACTCTTGGCCATGCATCTTCCTCCCTGATGTTGCGCAAAAATGCATGGTCTGTGTCTGTAATACATTACTTTATTAGCTTTAAACAACACATTGCAGTTACAAATTAGGGCTCTATGCTATTGGAAAAAAAATGTTTTCCTGTGATATAATTTACTTTGCGATATGAATACAGATTCACCAGATGTCTTAAATAACTCTACTTGGAAAAAATGCATGATTTGAAATTGATTGGGACGGCAGTGCATCTGCATAAAATGTAAGATATTACAACAGAGCAAAGATCATTCATTCATTTTCTTCGGCTTAGTCCCTGTTTCCACAGTGGAATGAACCACCAACTATTCCAGCATATGTTTTGTGCAGCGAATCCCCTTCCAGCTGCGACCTTGTATTGGTCAATTTTGTTTACCCAATTCACCAATAGCGCATGTCTTTGGGGGAAACCAGAGCACCCAGAGGAAACCCACACCAATAGTGGGAGAACATGCAAACTCCACAAAGAAATGCCAACTGGCCCAGCCTGGACTCGAACCAGTGACCTTCTTGCTGTGAGGCACCATGTTGCCCCCAGAGCAACAATACAAATAAAAATAAACTGTGTTTATGGTTTCTGGAAAATTAAACAGTATTCAGGTACAGAAATTGAATAATCAAAAGTAAAATAACAACACTGTATAGTCGTCTACTTGTTAAAGCTGCAAACGTTACAATTTTTTTGTGCCCAAATGCTTTAAAAATAAGCTTAAAATGCTTACAGTCACTAGAAACACATGTTAATGAGCAACTTTCACTCTATTGTGGTAAACTTTGAAGTGACTCAACAAATCTGTTCAACAAATCTCAAGTCTGTTCTGAGCTGTTGTAGTTAGGGTTGTGTATCGTTTGGGGTTATTTCGATACCGGTGCTAAATCGATACTTTTAAAACGGTACCGATGCCAAAACGGTGCCTGAACAGATACTTTTTAGCCACAAAATTATTTCACAAAAAAAAATATTTTAATCATTATAATTGAACAATATAAATATATATTTATAATAAGTTTAAAATAAACATCAATTCATATTTTATATATTTGAATTGCATTAATATATTTCTTTATGGCCCAGTTTCACAAACAGGGCTTAGCTTAAGCCAGGACTAGACCTTAGTTAAATTAGGCTATTTAAGCCACATTTTTAAAAACAGCCTTAGAAAAATACATTACTAGTGTGCACCTGTGGACAAAAAACGACACTGACATATTTTAAGACATCTCACTGCAAGTTATTTTCAGTTGAGACAGCTCAGACATGCAATTTAATCCACGACTAGCCTTAAACCTTGTTTGTGAAACCGGGGGTTTATCATTTGTTTTAGCATGAATGCAAGATTAGGGCCAATGTTTCCTTTACAAATATTATTGAGAATATTACATATTCTATTCTAAAACATAAAATCACTTACAAAAGCTAACACATATTCTAATCTCATATATAAATCATATAAATAAATAATGAGGCTATTTATTAAGAAATGAATTTAATATTTATTATTTATTAGGAAATGAAAAAAATCCTACTTTAATAATAATAATATGATGATGATTATTATTATATTATTTTTGAAAAGTCTACTTTTACAATTTGACACATGCAAACCACTGCAAAAAATGTTCTAACCAAAAGGCCCATGTCATATACAGTACAGATACTTACTAAATAACCCACTATGAATTAAAAGCATTAACGTTTGCTATGTTTTTTGTTTTCACAAGCTTTGGAGAAGTAACATAAATTCCGCTTTTAAATAGGTCACCTATAGCTTTCATCATGAGGCTGTGTTCAAAATGACATCAATGTTTTCAAAGTGCACTGTGAAGGGAACTCAATTGTAAACATGAAGATCGCTGAAACTGGACTGTAAAAATACTTTGAAAGCAAATTACACCTATAAGAGAGATGACCTTGATGTTTATTTTATTTTTAATCATTACAAGTTTAAATGTTAGAATGTTCTAAACGAATAGGGCATAGGGGGAATAAGTGGGAATAGAACACAGCCAAGAACTATGTTTCTACTATATTTCACGGCTCCAGAGGTGTAGTTGCAAGTGCACAAGTTTGCGACGCAGTTTGTGAATGTTCGTTGGAATGATGGATTTGGGAAACGACAAATCAACAAACTATGTTTATAACGACGGAACTTGCGACCTTAGTTGGCTAACGATGGTTTTAGGAAACGCAACCCCTGATTGGATTATTGCCGATTATGGATGAGAGACCCACTGTGCTCAATCATATCCCGTACTCCTCTCGAAATTATTTTATAAAATTTCACTTAAATCCAAAAACAAAATTATTTGGTGGCACAGTGGCTCAGTGGTTAACACTTTAGCCTCACAGCAAGAAGGTTGCTGGTTCGAGTTCCAGTTGGGCCAGATGGCATTTCTGTTTGCCTGTTCTCCCCGTGTTCACGTGGGTTTCCTCTGGGTGCTCCAGTTTCCCTCACAGTCCAAAGACATGCAGTATAGGTGAATTGGGTAAACAAAATTGGCCGTAGTGTATAAGTGTGTGTGTGAATGAGAGAGTGTAGGTGTTTCCTAGTACTGGGTTGCGGCTGGAAGGGCATCCGCTGTGTAAAATATATGCCGGAATAGTTGGTGGTTCAATTCCGCTGTGGTGACCCCTGATAAATAAGGGACTAAGCCGAAGGAAAATTAATGAATAAATAAAATTATTTGACATTTGAAGTACCCCCATATTAAGCTTGTTTTAAGGAAAACCCTACTTAATTTTCACATATTATTGTGGACAACAAGAGATTATTATTAAAATAATAAAATATTTTACTTGTCTAGAACTTATCGGTTCCAAAACTCCAAATTATCAGTTTATGAAATGACCTTCAATCTAATATTGTTGAAAATTCATAAAACAAGCTTGTCTCAAATTTAGTTTGAATGAGCGTCCAGCTGAAACACAGATGGCTAAAAGCAAGAAAAGTCAACGTGCAGCGTCAGAATAAACCCTGTAAATGTGGCCTGAGGATCAGTTCTCCTTATGGACGCCGCTAGATAAAAAGTGATAAGAGGTACAAATTCACCAGGAGACATTTGAGAACTTCCTGTCTGTCACTCTCTGTGCCTCCATCACCCTCTTCCTCTTTTCCTCCCTCCTTCCCTTCACTCGTCTGACTCATATTTGCAGTCCTTCTCTCTCTCTGTGATTCCTCCACCTCCAGGAGTAAACCTCTCAATCATACCGAGCCAGTCACCTTGGACCGTGTCTGTCACCACACAATCTGGATCATGCAATCACATGCAAATGCACACACATGCAGTAGACTGAATGCGTGCTTGTGTGTGTGTGTGAGAGAGAGAAAGGTAGAGCGAGACCATCTGTATGTCAGCTTGTCTGTCCCTCTTTCAGAGCTTGAAATGAAATCAATACAAAGAGGCATCCCTGAGTAACGCAATAGCTCCGAACAGAACAAACACGTACAGAGAGACGACCCGGTGCAAACATCGGCATTAGTGCCAAGAGCCGAGGCATCCACCTGATGCCCTCCCAAACACACCCACACAACACTTCTCACCCACAGCCCTGTGACACAAACAAATACGCCGATCGATATGCACATTTTATTCATTCAGCAGACGCTCTCACCTACAGCGGCCTCAAAACGCAAGCAATTAATCATAAAAGAGTCAACAATTTAGGAAGTGTCACAAATTTCAATAGTAAGCCGGAGCTGTGCACCGCCTGAGCTGACAGAAACAGGGAGGAAAGAGGGAAAAGGGATTTTTTGTTACACAGAAGTATGTGATTGCACTTGCCAATACACAGTTCTCTCTACTTATTGCCTTTTATACTCACCCCTGAGACGCTACCTGGGACTGAACTGTAAGGTCAGGTCATTTATCATTCGGCTACAGTGACAATACTGTGATACTGACCTGAAATGCTTGATTCTGACTGGTCACTTGCAGTATTTCTTACATAGAGAGATTTGTTTGGAAATTAATAGCTATCAATATTAACTGCTCGCTTTATATTTGCATGATAGATGGATGGATGGATGGATGGATGGATGGATGGATGGATGGATGGATGGATGGATGGATGGATGGATGGATGGACAGTTTAAACATTTAATTTCATTCATTCATTTTCTTTTCGACTTATTCCTTTTATCAATCAGGGGTCGCCACAGCAGAATAAACCGCCAGCTAATTCAGCATGTGTTATAACGCAGCAGATGCTCATCCAGCCACAATCAGCACTGGGAAACACCCATCCAAACACGGAAAGAACATGCAACATCCACACAGAAATGCCAACTGACTCAGCCAGGGCTGGAATCAGCGACCTTCTTGCTGTGAGGCAACAGCGCTACCCACTGCGCCACCGTGTTGCCCACATTTCATTTAATTTTGTGCTGATCATCTATACCAGTGCTTCCCAACCCTGTTCCTGCAGGCACACCAACAGTACATATTTTGGATGTCCTCCTTATCTGACCCATTAACTTCAGGTTTTGGAATCTCTTCTTGTGTTCTGATGAGTTGATTCAGGTGTGTTTGATTAGGAAGACGTTGAAAATGTGCACTGTTGGTGTGTCTTCGGGAACAGGGTTGGGAAACACTGATCTATACAAAATAAAGCTGCAGGTAGACAGAGAGGTAGACCAATCATCACAAATACTGTAGAACACCTATTGGAACCTGCATGGACCCAAGATTTTCACAGAAATCTGTCAAGTTTGGTAAAGGAAAAGTCATGGTGTGGGGTTACATTCAGTATGGGGGCGTGCGAGAGATCTGCAGAGTAAATGGCAACACCAACAGCCTGAGGTATCAAGACATTTGTGCTGCCCATTATATTACAAACCACAGGAGAGGAAAAATTCTTCAGCAGGAAAGCGCTCCTTCTCATACTTCAGCCTCTACATCAGGGGTGCTCAACCCTGTTCCTGGCGATCGACCTTCCAGCTGATTTCAGCTCCTACCCTGATCAAACGCATCTGAACCAATTATTTAGAACGTGAGGAGCACTTGATAATTACAGGCAGGTGTGTTTGATAAGGGCTGCAACTGAAAACTGCAGGAAGGTCGATCGCCAGGAATAGGGTTGAGCACCCCTGCTCTAGATCAAAGTTCCTGAAAGCAAAGAAGGTCAAGGTGCTCCAGGATTGGCCAGTCCAGTCACCAGACATAAACATTATTGAGCATGTATGGAGTAAGATGAAGGAGGAGGCATTGAAGATGAATCCAAAAAATCTTGATAAACTCTTGGAGTCCTGCAAGAACGCTTTATTTGCCATTCCAGATGACTTTATTAATAAGTTATTTGAGTCATTGCAGAGATGTATGGATGCAGTCCTCCAACCTCATGGGAGTCATACACAATATTCATTCGTTCTCCACTGCACCATGACTTTATATTCTATACTGTACTTTATTTCTGTTAAGTGACAAGACTTCTGTCTAAGCAAAGTCAGACCTTACTGTCCTAATGAAATAATTAAAAATCAAAGCATGATCATATTTTATTTCTGTAAAAAAAAAAAAAGCATAATCTAGAGGTCTTTGCCTTTCATATAAGCCACTTCTGATGCTAAATGATCAACTAGAAGTCAAGTTATTATTAGTTATTCCTAAAACTTGATTAGAAGACAAGACTTTTGTCAGGTAGTGTATACCAACCTCTGGTCTATGTGGGTCCTAATGCCCTAGTGTAGCGATAGGGACACTATACTGTCAGTGAGCACTGTTTTTTGGATGAGATGTTAAACAAGGTCCTGACTCTTTGTGGTTATTAAAAATCCCAGGATGTTCTCTGAAAAGAGTAAGGGTGTGACCCCAGCATCCTAGCTAAATTTGGCTTCTGGCTATCACAGCCTCTTAGCAATCCTCATATTATAAATGTCTCCTATCCACCAATAATGGTGTGTGGTGTGCCATCACGTCATCCAGGGGGATGCTACATACTGGTGATGGTTGAGGAGATTCCCCCGAATCTGTAATATGCTCAAAGCATTTTAGGAGTCCTCAACCACCAACAGTATTTTACAGATTTTTACAGATTACAGGTTTAACAGATTTGGGGGGAATCTCCTCAACCAGTATGCAGCATCCCCCTGGACAATTATGATATGGGGATTGTTAACTGTAAAATGCTTTGAGTGTGTTATAAGTGCTAGTGCTATAATAATGTATCATTTTAATTTTGTGTCTTAAAAGGGCAGCGCGGTGGCGCAGTGGGTATCGCTGTCGCCTCACAGCAAGAAGGTCCGGGTTCGAACCTCGGCTGGGTCAGTTGGCATTTCTGTGTGGAGTTTGCATGTATTCTCCGTGTTTGCGTGGGTTTATCCGGGTGCTCCAGTTTCCCCCACAAGTCCAAAGATGTATGGGTGAATTGGGAAATTTATTCCACTGTGGCGACCCCAGGTCAATAAAGGGACTAAGCCGAAAAGAAAATTAATGAATATATATATATATATATATATGTGTGTGTGTGTGTGTGTGTGTGTGTGTGTATAGATGCATGTACGAGTGCTCAGCGTAAATGAGTCCACCCCTCACAGATCTCTCTTCTTCTCTATATCTGAGCATATAGATTAATCAGTACCAAAGTCAAAACTGGAACTAATCTAACACAACCTAAGACCTAAAAATCAGTACACCCAAGTATATTGGGGGAAATATTACAGTTTTTCTCAGACGCTTTGGTGCATTTCTCACAACACTATTTACATTTGCACAACAGTTAATGCATTTCTCAGAACAATTAGTCATTTGTGCACATCATAGTAGCAGTTTCTCATTCCTTTCAACAAATTGCAAATGCTTTTGGACATGCATCAATTGCTTTCATACAACTCTCTGCTGTTTATAACATTATCATTTGCTTATGTCATGTCAGTCAAAATGAACTAAACTTGTAAATGCAGAATAGTCATTCCATATAAAACTAATAGTTCTCATTTCATTACTTGAGTCATTACATACAAAAATGTTGAACTAGTTGTCAAAATCTGTCAAGCAAATTTGATTAAAAAAAAAATCTTTTTTTTCTGAAAATGTCTTCTAAATTGAACAATTTGATGAATGATTTACAGACCTGTGTATGTTGTAGGTTCAGTTCCAATATGTACTGCAATATTGTTTACAGTTGTGCACAGCTCTACCCAAAGGGAGTTTATGTTTGTTGTAAATAAGGATATATTTATTCTTTTGCACAATGCTGTGAATAAATTAGAATTGCAAATAGCAAATGCAGTAAAAAAGTAAAACATACATATTCAGTGTCTTGTACTCAGATACCTCACTAAATGCAGTGATGTCTAACTTTACTGTAGTTTTCAAATGGCTGTGCTAATAGCATATAGTGCTGTCTTGAGCATTTTCAGGAAGTGTCATCAAAATCTGACTTTTTTGCATTGGAAAAGATTTACAGAGTAAACTGTCATGATGAAAAAATGACAAAGCCGTTTGACTATCTTGTTCATAAACAATGTTGTCAGGACTTTTCATCTTGATGACACTGACACTTTGATTGACATCAATACTTGCTTTTGAGGAATCAGCTATCCACTTTGAGCAAGTGACGAACTTCTGCAGGTTATCCACTAGGTTTTGCAGTTTGCACTAATTGTTTTGAGAAATGCATTAACTGTTGTGCAAATGTAAATAGTGTTGTGAGAAATGCACCAAAGTGACTGAGAAAAACTGTAAACACAATTTTTACAGGAAAAGTCAAGAGAAACCTAAAAATATCAAAAATAGTTGACATTTTGTAGTTTGTTTTTATTTATCTATAGCCTGTCCCAAAATATATTACCTATATTCACTGAGAATTTGATAAAAACGATATGTATTTTCAAAATGGTGTGTACTCATTTATGCTGACCACTGTAGATAGATAGATAGACAGATAGACAGATAGATAGATAGATAGATAGATAGATAGATAGATAGATAGATAGATAGATAGATAGATAGATAGATAGATAGATAGATAGATAGATAGATAGATAGATAGATAGATTATAATATGCACTATAGATAATCAGATAACTGAGTTATTCATGATATTTGCTTATATAATATAATAATGGGTCTTCAACCTTAGATTGACCCTCAGTGCTGATTGGCGAGGCACAAAAGAGTATAATTACAGCAAACATATTCATAGTCAATATGTTTGACAGCCTAGCTAACATAACAACTTTAATGAGGAAAGCCTGTGAAGTGTCATTTCATGCTCATTTATGGAAGGCTTGGAGAGGGTATTTCTGGTTTAATGCTTTGATCAGTAAATTGCCATTGCCCTTTGCAATCTGTCACCAGATTCAGGTATTTCAGTTGTGCCCTTTAGAGGCTATGGTTGATTCATTACACAATCTTATGAGAGGAACAAAAGGCTACATAAGTGACTTCAATTAAAAAAAAAACCAAAGCTGATACACCAAAATAAGTTTGTCAGTAAAGTAGACATAAAAAGCATTTTAGTGTTAGCATCGAATCTTTAAAGGATCAATGTGGATGAAGAATGATCCTATTTCTGGCTGCAGCAACAATTTGCTTTGTGAGCTCATGAAGTCAAGAATAACAACAAAACAATCGATAACATGGCCTTGGTTGAGCCATTAGGAGTGTCAGTGCAACATGTCGACAGGACGTAAATTTCCTCAGCTTACATGAAAAGTGTTTGCTTCATGCAAAATAAGGGGGTGAACAGTCCCAGGCCCATATCAGGCACTTGACCCATATTATTTAGCATGCATCTTGTTCTCTCTCCTCTCCTATTCGGTCACTGTAAAGTAGACACTATTTATAGCCAAACACACTAAATATGCTATCCACGCTCCTCTCCAGAGCTCGTGTCAGATAGCCGGCCAATTTCAGTGTCACAACTTAAAGATACACAAATTGTTATCCCATATAAACAGTTATATGTATTTATGGGATGTGATAACCTTTAGTTCCCTCAGGAGGATATTAATATTAGCTTCACTAACATGTTCCTCTCTTAGACATTCTACAATTTGAAACAAACCTAGACTCTCTCTTTCTGTGGCATCACAGCTCAATGACAATCAAAGGTCAAATACAGCAGCATTTATTTATTTAACACTCCGTCAGCTGCCTGGGTTTGTTTTGATACTACACCCTCGTTTAAATGAGCGTATCACATCGTAAAACACCCTTAAGAGTCCTATTCTCTGGGGTAGTTATTCCTGCCTGCCTGGCTGCCGTCTCATGGTTACAGCAGAATATTAATCGTGCCAAAACACCTGCAATTTGTCATCGATGGCTGCGTTAAAGCGTACCCATTTGGCGGGAACAGGTGCCCACCGGCACCGTTGACTTTGCAGAATTTGACCTACATGTGAAGCGCATCCAGCCGGGACCATGTCACACCTGAGTGCTTTTTGTGGACCCCGCACCTCTGATCCCGAAAAACACCCTCTTGGGTTCGCCTCCTGCATGCATGTACGTATGCGCTCAAATCTGTCAACTGCTGCTGTTTCCTCACAAGCAGCTCCTGGCGTGACCTTAGCATAGTGGTGAGTCTTTGAGACCATATGCTCTGGATGTGCATCCAAAAACTGTACTTTAGATCTCTCGAAGCGCCAGCCTCTCTGCACCTACGTGAACACGCATGGATATCAATTCCAGACAGCTCTCAAAAGCTGACACCTCCATCCCGGCTTGCCACAAGCAGCGTGCCGAATCACTGTCAAAGCCTGGAGGACAAACGGCCTTTAACCAAAAGGTTTCCATAGAAACACACACGTTTTCCCCGAGCGGGGGGATGCGTGAAAGCCGAGTATCGGCTGCCGCTCCTCTACCCCTGGCTGGACTCCTTTCAACCTGGAAAAAGGAAGGCAATGAAAATGGGTCTTACTGATGGTGCGGGAGCCGATACAGCCCATGGTGTCTCAGCGAGGGCCGGTTTGTGAACGAGGAACGAGAGCCACCCTCTCAGCAGACATTCTCTCCTTCTCTCTCTCTCACTCCTCTTCTTCTTCTCCGTGTCTCTGCCCTCCTGTCTCTGTAAGGCTGTATGCGAGAGCGTGTGTGTGTGTGTGCGCCTCCAACACGCTCTCGCCGTCATCCACCCTCCCTCCCTCCCTCCTTGCCTCGCTGCAACCCCCTCAGTACTCTCTGGTGAGCTAAGATATCAGAGTTAGTCAGTCACTAAGTCAGTGTGTCTCTGAAACAGAAGAGATCAGTGCGAAATCTCTCTCTCCGACCACTTCTGATCTCGTAAATACTGATACAATTGGTTGCAGATTCAAACAGTTGACAATGACATTGAGACCTATCAATGACAGCAAGAGGAAAGAGCGTTGATCTGAAGTTACAGTAAATTCCCTGGAGTTCCCGGACGGGAAGGATCGATATCTTGTGCTAATCATACGGAGCATCTCTTTTCTTTGCTTCCCTCCATTATGGCTTGACAATGCGGTGCATCTGTCTCCCCACCCAACTCTGCCGCCCCTCCCTCACTCTTTTTTTTTCCTGTTGCGCTTTCCAAATCATGCACAAACATCTATTTATCCCTCCTGATCTCTCAGACTCCCTGTATGCTTCCGTTGTCGCCCCTCACACTCAAATCAAACAGTTTCCTACATCTCTATAAAGCCGGCTCATGCTTGTCATGTCCAGCATGTCTGTGTAGATCCGTAACCTTGAATATACCCCCCCTCACACACACATGCTGTCCAGACAGTACATGCGCACTCTTCCTGCCTCAAGCAAGCAAGGTCTCTTCCTTTTCCCTCTCTATTAATACAAATTCTGTCACTGCATTTGGCCAGCGGTGGCAGAAGAAGAACCTTTGGAGAGAAATGGAGAGGGCTAACCCAGGAGGTGTGCTTTGAATCATATGTATTAAGGAGCACGAAGCTTGAATTAGTATTCAGGGGGGAGAGTGAGAGGGAGTGATAAGAAGAGGAATGAAGGGATGACAAGGATGGGAGGAGGAAAGAAAGAATGAAGTATGTGTGTGTGGTGATATTACAAAGGAGCTGTCCAAACTGAGGCTGAGATTGACAGCTTTTCCGCTTTGGAAAATTTCTTTGGAAGCGTGCTGAGGTTCTTCATGCACTTTATTGGACACTTTTCACGTAGTGTTATCATGTTTCACATCAAATATACAGTATTTTTTCTTCTGAAATTATCTTTCAGGTTTCAAAACACTTTCAGATACCTCAGGCTCTGAGTAATTGGTGTTAATCTAGCATCTGGTGGTAATTTTATTAATTAAACCTATTAAACCCTATTGAACTGGCAGTCTAAGCTTTCGTTTTTTTCTGAGATTGCAAGATGGTGGGACACTCATAAGTGATTGCAAAAAAACTACTCATCTAGTCAAGAGTTACAATCTTATTTCTAGACCAGGGGTCTCCAAACTCGGTCCTGGAGGGCCGGTGTCCTGAATAGTTTAGCTCCAACCTCCTTCAACACACCTCCCTGGTAGTTTCTAGTATACCTAAAAAGAGCTTGATTAGCTGGTTCAGGTGTGTTTAATTGGGGTTGAAAGTAAAATATGCAGGACACCGGCCCTCTAGGACCGAGTTTGGACACCCCTGTTCTAGACAAAAGAAAAATCTTATTGATCTTGTTTTAAGAATATTTGTCTTTTAAGTTGAAATGATTTGGCTCATTTTTAAGACAGAATGTACGTAAAAAAAAATTAAGAATGGCAATTATTAAATCAAGAGGAATTATTCAGTTTAGTAACTCTAAACAAGAGAGTATACCATTTTTAAAAAGTTATTAACAAGCTATTTTTAACAATAACTCATTCAAGTCCCCAAAAAAGGCTGGTCGTCCACAAAAGACAAATGCAGGAAAGAACAAGATACTGCTGACCATCTCAGAGCGTTCAACACAGCTGCTGGAATTGAGAACTAGAGAACTGGTTAAAACTGTTGTTTTTAATTTGTTTGGGTATCTTGAAGCTGAAAACATTGAAATAATGAAATGGCCACCCCAGAGTCCCAATGTAAACCTTAAAAAATGGAATTACTTTGGCATCAAACTTTATGGCTAAAAAACCAACTACAGTCCGCAAAAGGCTGGGGAAAAAAGTAAACCAAGATCACGCCAAAACAATGCAAAACTAGGGATGTCCTGTTAAAGACCATTGATGACTGTGAAAGATTATAATGTCCTGTGAGAGACCAGTGATGTCCTATGAGAGACCAGTCATGTCCTGTGAGTCTAGTGATGTCCTGTGAGAGACTATGGATGCCTGTGAAAGACTATGAGACACACTCATGAATTTACATTCACTTGTTCCCTCGGGGGTATACCCACTGCCATTTTAAAATGCGTTCCACTTGATCAAGTGAACAAGGGGAGCTTACATGGATCCCTCCTCTTGATTTTAGCAGATGGAGCAAGTCGGCTTGATATGTGCACTCCAGCACCTATATGTCCCAGGATGCAATTTGAAGTCACAACTGTGTAGTTCCCAAGTGCTCAAAGGTTTAGGGCATTCCATTTAAACCCATTCATTTGTTCCACCAGTAGTGGACTCTTGTGTAACATAATCAATGATGTACATCCAAGGGAATGAGACAGGGGGAGTTTTAGCAAGTGAAGGGCTTTATGCTTTATGAAATTGGACTGGAATGCAGCCTAGTTATGTTCTGTGAGAGACTATTAATGTTTGTGAGAGACTAGTCATGTCCTGTGATAGACTAGTGATGTCTATGAGATGTCCTGTGAGAGACTATTGATGTCCTGTGAGAGACTAGGGCTGTGTTCCAATCCACTTTTAGAGACACACTCATTCCCTTCTCTTGTTCTCTCAGGGGTATCCCCACTGCCATTTTAAAATGCGTTCCGCTTGATCAAGTGAACAAGGGGAGCTTACATGGATCCCTCCCCTGATGCCTTGATTTTGACAGAGGAAGCAAGTCGGCTTCATATGTCCACTGCAACACCTATATGTCCCAGAATGCAATGTGATTGTGGTGTCACAACTGTGTAGTTCCCAAATGCTCAAATGTTTAGGGCATTCCATTTAACCCCATTCAGGTGTTCCACTAGTAGTGGACTCCTGTGTAATGTAATCAATGACGTACATCCAAGGGAATGGGCAGAGAGCATGAGACTGATTCCTGAAAGACCACAGTGACAGACAAGTTTTTGCATTGATCCCGTGGGCCAGCCTGATCACCCGCTGGTGACCTACTCACACCTGCAGTTCTCCACAATGGACGTGGAGAGTTCTCCAGCCTCTGGTGCCTAGACTGCAGCTCTGCACAGGATGTTTGGCCAGAGGAGAAATGGCCTTACCCAACTGAGCCTGGTTTCTCTCTATGTTTTTATTCTTTACTTTCGCAAATTGGTGAAATTTGTTCCCCCCCACTGTTGCCACTGGCTTGATTGGTTTGGGACTTGTGGAGCTGCTCATCGATGGATTTGCTCTTCAGTGTTTGGACTTTCAGCAGTGAAATTTAAACCACACTGAACTAAACTGAACTTCAACTCTAAAAACTGGACTGACACAGTTCAATTTACTAGAACATCTATGTTAAGCTGCTTTGACACAATTTACATTGTAAAAGGGCTATATAAATAAAGATGAATTGATTTTAAATTGAATGAGAGAGGGGAATTTTTAGCAAGTGAAGGCATTAAAAGTTGGACTGGAATCCTGCCTAGTTATGGCCTGGGAGAGGCTAGTGATGTCTGTAAAAGACTATCAATGTTTGTGAGTGACTAGTGATTACTGTGGGAGACTAGTGATGTCTGTCAGATACTAGTGATTTCCAAATGCTTGTAGTATTTATTAACAATTATTATTAGCAAGTTGAAACAGATCAACTTACCAGAATTATCCGACCCAGGCCCCATTTACACTAATGAGTTTTCGTTTTAAACCGCATAAGTTTTGCTACGGTTACGCCATCCGTCCACACTACACCGGAGTTTTCGAGCCCTAAAAACGGAGCGTTTTGAAAACGCTGGAGAGGTCGTTTTCATTCTAAAACGCTGCCGTCTCAGTGTGGATGGGGGGAAACGGAGACATCTGAAAACGGAGGCGTGGCTTCTGAGATTCGCAACCTTATTGGGGCTTTTGAGTCATTGCGTATACTTCCCTTATTCGTCAAGCCCCTATCACATGACTATAACGCTACCGGAAGACGGCAGACCAGCCTTCACTGTAAACAACAACATGGACACAGAAATGGGAGCGTTGTTTGCACTATTGTCCGTTTTAGGCGCCATTGTGCAGTTAAACTCTGCCTTTTTTACTACAGCAGCTGCATATATTCGCAAGAGGCAAGCTATTGTTCGAGAACTCGCTAATCGCTCGCGTTCATCGTTTAACCAGCGTTTATTGACTAACAATAACCAAATGCCGAGCGAGACCCATGCTTCCTGTTTATACTTGAACGCGCATGCCCAGAGTGCGCGAATGGTCACGTGATATACGTTTTTGGTGGAGTAGTGTGGATGGAGATATGTTTAGAAACGTTAGATGAAACGCTAGTATGAACGCGGATCATTTTTGATCTAAAACGCCGTTTCAAAACGAAAACGCATTAGTGTAAACTGGGCCCCAGTCAATCGCACATCAACACATCAACACCTTCATGAATTCAAACGTTCAACGTGTCAACACTTTGCACTGTATGAACGACTCCAGACAAATGAATGCCTACATTTTCCCTAACTCAAAAAATGAGGCGTATACCTGACACTGCGGGAGATAAATAGAGAGGAAGAGGGAGGGAGAAAGCTCATCCTGACATCACAAAACCAACATTGGGACACCATATCATCATTTATTTATGCGCCCAACAGCTTGCCTGAAGTTACAGGAGGCTCTCTCAAAGGGTGAGTCATCCTTTTCTCACTCTCTCGTTCTCCATCTCCCTCCCTTTCTCCAACCAATCTCTCCTTTTCAAAGCAGCCCCTGACATCAAATTCACTTTGAGGCTGGGACTTCCTGTATGTACATCTCAGACAGATTTGGATTTTTTATGTTTCTCAGTAGGTGCATAGGAACAGATCATCTTTAAGGCAGGTGAACTGCCGACTGTACATGGTACAAATTAACAATTATCACCATACTTCACCAGGAAGCAATGTTTTCTAAAATTATATGTTCAAATATGAAAACGAGTCATTATTTAATTAAATATAAACAGATTTTCCTACATTTCTGACACAAATTAAACTGAACAATGAATAAAGTCAGGTTCAAAAGAGTAAAAGAGTACATAATACGTAATTAAAATCTAGACACAAACTGACCAACTGCACCAGAGGGTACCCTTAAAAGTGTATTTTGGATGTTTTCTTACCATGAAAATGACAAAAATATATATATTTATGATATATTTAATAGTTATGAAAGCCAGAAAGTCTTTTTGCCTGCAGTGTCCCACCTTCACTTAAAACGGTTTTATGCTACAACGCATGCTGGTACTGTTTTACTTGCTACATACTGTTATGTTAATTGCACGACTATAAATAGCACTAAACATGTACTGACCTCCCAATGTGCTATAGAAAGCATGATGATGGAGAAAAATGCTCTTTACAGTCCCCATAGCAAACTGCAGTACAGCTGCTGCAAATCCGATTGCTTCCCTACATTTGCACAGTGTGAGTACATCAGGCTTGTGCTGTGCCGACAGAGCTCTAATTCAGACAGAGAGCGAGGCTCCGAGCTGCCTCTACTGCCCTTGGCCACGATCAATAACTCCATGTTAGACCAAAGTAATTCAGCAGGGTTTTATTCACTCTGAACATTTCTTTGGCCCTCTGAGGATGTGAATCACCCAGAGCACACAGGCCTGTCACTTTGTACCTGTGCGAGGGCTTCACAGTTTACTTGATCTGCAAATGGGTTTGCTTGAAAGGGGGATTTCATGTAAAGTGTTAATCTTCTCAAGGCTTGTGTAACAACTGTGTGACTGGTCATGTGTGTATGGCTATCTGCTTGTGCACTAAAAGACCTTTTACAGAAAGTTAAACATAAATATTTCATTTACTTCCTAGTGTATTCAAAAGATATGTAACTGGCCACTAATGGCTTGTTTCCACTGAGCAGTAAGGGTTGGTATAGTACAGCATGGATTCCAATGTCAGAAGTACCAAAGAAAAAAGTATGGTACCAAAAGGGTGGAGCTAGACTCACAGCTAAACACTATTGGTCGACAGATGCATACAACAAGCCATGGGAACGACAACACATTAAGCAACATTTTTAAATACACAGCGAAACTCGACACAATAATAGACAATGATGGCACACAGTAATGAACCATGGTCAATAGCTACAGACCCTTAAACATGTGGTCTCTGGAGTACCTCAAGAATAGCGCATAGAGAGCTTTTTATAATGGTTTCCCTTGGCCAAGCAGCTGCATCTAAGCCTTACATCACCAAATGCAATACCAAAGAAGTGGTGTAAAGCACATCGCCACTGGATTAGAACAGAGAGATGTGTTCTCTGGAGTAACCAGTTATGCTTCTCTGTGCGGCAATCAGATGGATGAGCCTGATTGCATTGTGCCCAGTGTAATGCTTAGTGGAGGGGGATTATGGTTTGGGGTTGATTTTCAGGAGTTAACCCCTTAGTTAAAGGAACTCTTAATGCTTCACCATGCTAAGACATTCTTGACAATTTCATGCGCCCAACGTTATGGGAAGAATTTGAGTATGGTAATTTCTATTCCATCATGACTGTGCCCCAGTGTCCAAACTAAGGTCAACTTTCAAGTTCAACTGCTTGTCCAGACTCTTGTCTTGTCTAGGCTGGACTGCTGGAATCCCCTCTTGGCTAGCCTAACAACTATCAACATCGAGCCCCTGTAGCTGATCCAGATTGCAGCAGGTAGAGTGGTCTTCAACAATACCTCTATTTATCAGTCTACACTGGTTGCCAATCGCATCAAATACAAGGTGCCTAAACAACAACCACTGGCTCTGCACTACTTTACCCAACCCAGGCTCATTCTGAAAACATACTCCTATATTATTTTCTGTAGAGCACTAAATATGCCGCAGGAGGTCAGTTTTTTACAGTTTTTTTTCGCTGATCCCCCAGAGGTCGATGTATGCGCTTTTTGAGATTTCAATTTTCTCTCGCAAGTTCTATTCGTGCCTGCCCATCTCACATAAAGGCCGAAGTTGACTGACTGACCAATGACCGTCTGTGCCGGACTCGAACCCTGTTGTCACGGTCAACTCCTCTCTGGGTCTCAAGTCAGGCGGCGTATGCGGCAAGCCACTGGACAAACTGGTCACAGTGGAAAAGCCATCCACAAGAAGCAGTCAAGAAGGAAGCGATCAGTTGGTAAACGTGAAAAGGAACAGCGTCATATCGCCTCGTAGTGTTCAATTTGAAGACAAAATGCAGCCATACGTACCTCAGGCTATATAATTTGTGATCTCCAGAAACGTATATAGGGGTGTGTTTTCAGAATGAGCCTATGTTGACTATACCCGAATTCTCTAATTCAAGATTACATGTCCAGCAGACCTTTGTACGATGTTCCAGAACTTCACTGTATGGCTCCATCCCATAGGAGCACAAAATCGATTGCTAGGACTTTTTACCATTAACGCCCCATCCTGGTGGAATGACTTACTGAACTCTATGTGACCAGCTGAGTCTCTGGCCATTTATAAGAAACACCTGAGACATATAGGTTAGCAGAATAACTCAGAATTGCGACTTTATAACTCGGAACTCTGACTTTATAACTCAAAATTCTGACTTTATAACTCAGAATTGCGACTTTATAACTCGAAATTCTGACTTTATAATTTTTTTTTATTATTTAATTTTTTTATCATAATTGTTTTTTTTTAACTGATTTTTTTTATCATTCAGTGGCGGAAACTCAGAATTCTGACTTAATAACTCAGAATTGCGACTTTATAACTCAGAATTCTGACTTTATAACTCGGAATTCTGACTTTACAACTCAGAATTCTGACTTTATAACTCAGAATTGCGACTTTATAACTCGGAACTCTGACTTTATAACTCAAAATTCTGACTTTATAACTCAGAATTGCGACTTTATAACTCGGAATTCTGACTTTATAATTTTTTTTTATTATTTAATTTTTTTATCATAATTGTTTTTTTTTAACTGATTTTTTTTATCATTCAGTGGCGGAAACTCAGAATTCTGACTTAATAACTCAGAATTGCGACTTTATAACTCAGAATTCTGACTTTATAACTCGGAATTCTGACTTTAGAACTCGGAATTCTGACTTTATAACTCAGAATTGCGACTTTATAACTCAGAATTCTGACTTTAGAACTCAGGATTCTGACTTTATAACTCGGAATTCTGACTTTATAACTCAGAATTGCGACTTTATAACTCAGAATTCTGACTTTATAACTCAGAATTGCGACTTTATAACTCAGAATTCTGACTTTATAACTCGGAATTCTGACTTTATAACTCAGAATTTTGACTTTATAACTCAGAATTGCGATTTTATAACTCAGAATTCTGACTTTATAACTTGGAATTCTGACTTTATAACTCAGAATTGCGACTTTATAACTCGGAATTCTGACTTTATAACTCAGAATTGCGACTTTATAACTCAGAATTCTGACTTTATAACTCAGAATTGCGACTTTATAACTCAGAATTCTGACTTTATAACTCGGAATTCTGACTTTATAACTCAGAATTTTGACTTTATAACTCAGAATTGCGATTTTATAACTCAGAATTCTGACTTTATAACTTGGAATTCTGACTTTATAACTCAGAATTGCGACTTTATAACTCGGAATTCTGACTTTATAACTCAGAATTCTGACTTTATAACTCGGAACTCTGACTTTATAACTCAAAATTCTGACTTTATAACTCAGAATTGCAACTTTATAACTAAGAATTGCGACTTTATAACTCAGAATTCTGACTTTTTAACTCAGAATTCTGACTTTATAATTATATTTTCTTAAATAAATTTTTTTTTTTATCATACTTTTTTTTTTTTTTTTTTTTTTTGATATATATTTTTTTATCATTCAGTGGCAGAAACGGGCTTCCATATATGATTAACATAATTTAACTAAAATAAAATTATAATGTACAAACTTTAACCTCTTAAACCTACATAAATCTTAAACTAAATATACTTATTATTTTTTTCTTTCAGTATTTTAATATATTTTTAATTTGTATTATTTTCAACAGTTTTTTATTACATTGTTAACATTAAGACTAATATTTCACTGAAAGAAGTTTATAATATAATATAATATAATATAATATAATATAATATAATATAATATAATATAATATAATATAATACAATACAATACAATACAATATAATATAATATAATATAATATAATACAATATAATATAATATAATATAATATAATATAATATAATATAATATAATACAATTTAATATAATATAATATAGGTGACGCGGGGCGCAGTAGGTAGTGCTGTCGCCTCACAGCAAGAAGGTCGCTGGTTCGAGTCCAAAGACGTGGTACAGGTGAATTGGGTAAGCTAAAATTGTCCATAGTGTATGTGTGTGAATGAGAGTGTATGGGTGTTCCCCAGTGATGGGTTGCAGCTGGAAGGGCATCCGCTCCATAAAACATATGCTGAATAAGTTGGCGGTTCATTTCGCTGTGGCGACCCCAGATTATTAAAGGGACTAAGCCGAAAAGAAAATGAATGAATGAATAATATAAGAAATTAAATCTAGTAAGTGTCAAAGTTAGATTTGTTTTGAAATATTAGACTTATAGTAGCACATTTCACATGTCTATTTAATGACTGACTTGTAGATTTTAAAACCGTATTTCATTTCATTTCCAAAAAAACCTTTCATGTCATTAAATATTAAGCGTTTCCCGTTAACAGTGTTTCATGTCCCCTGATAGTCTCCAGCTGTAACAACGGTGGAAATCAAGTCAGTCAAATAATATGACGGCATGCTACCCTTAATGAGCGCTGTGGGCATTGTGATTACTACTCTGTCTAGGAAAGAGTGCTTGTCTTCTCCCTTCTTAATTTGCTCAAGGGAGCATAAATGCTTATTAGCATTGCCACAGTAATTTCTCCTTGAGGGAGACCACTGACAACACTCCCCAAACACTCCCTTATTACTTCTTCATATGATACGTGGGTGTTAGCAGAGTAAAAAATTATACCAGTCCCAGCAAGAAGACACTTTGTGAGCTCCTTTATCTGAGCTGACATCCTTTTTAAAAAGGCTCTTAAAGGAAAGCGCTTTAAGAAGAAAAAGCAACAGGAAATCAGCATGCAAATAGGGGCCTCTTAAATTGTACTTTGCAAGTGATCATCTTGCTAGATCTTAATTACGCTCATCTACTGCTATTTTAGAAAACATCATGATTCAGCAGCACAGCTGATGCACGGTGCCATTACATACAAAGCCGAGCAATTTCACTATGAGGAGGAAGCCTGTTTAGACATGCATCTCGATTGGGAAAGCAGCAGAAATGAGGTTCTTTTGGCAGTCCTGTCGGGTGAGATATTGTGCCAGCTCTCGCTTAAATGAGATTGAGTGTCCTTTTCATACTGAACAACACAATCTCGAAATGTAAGCACTGTACTGTTGTGTGGCTGTCAGCTTCACTTCTGCTATGTGTTTATTGGGATAATGAGTGCACTGGGAGAGAAACTGGCTGACCATCACGTCCTCAGCTTCTTACCCAGCGCTACAAAGACTGTTGGCTATTGCCCTCTTCTGGTGAAAACTGCAGACTACAGGCAGGAGAAATGCACTTACAGGGGATACAGGGAATGAACAGACTCCTTTGTTTTTTGTAGATGATGCTGGAATGTTCCTAAAACAATAAATATATATATATATTGGATCATGAGTGAGGTGAATCTATTAAAAGCCTCAATATACTCACAGTCAAACTTTTTTGTTTTGGGGTTAAAAAAAGGTTGAAATACCTGAGTAGTGGTATTCTGTAAGAAGCAGGGGCGATTTTAGGATATTCGTTTTAGGGGGGCTCAGCTTCTTATGAGGTAAAAAAAATTGTTTATTAATTAATTACATTTTATTTATATATATATATATATATATATATATATATATATATATATATATATATATATATATATATATATATATATATAAAGGCCTAATGTAACATTTATAAGTAATAATTTATTAGGAATGCATTTTAAAATGTGACTAATATGGTAAGGTTGTATGCTAAACTAGCACTCTATTGTATAGACAGGCATAGCAATTTGAGTTCTGAATGAGCCAAATAGGCTCAACACGCCTGTTTACTGTAGTACTGTGTATTAAATAAATATTTAATTAAATAAATATTATTAATTAAATGTTTCATTTGTATTAAAGAAATAAAACTGCCACTTTTCTAATTAAATGGCATAAATATTTTTTTTTTAAACCTACAGGCTAATTCACACATTTAACAATCTGAATCATAATAATAAATAATAAATCTATTTTTTTAATACAAGAAAACACATGATGTTTCTTCTCTATCTCTGTCAGTGACCCTGACAGTTAAAATGAGTACATTCACTAAGTGGTTCTGTCACTGTGTTTACTCTTTTCTGTGCATGACTGGATGGTATAGACTAGTTAATGCCACATGCACTGTAATGTGTTTTATATTCGTAGTTCATTCTGAAATTAAAAAAAACGAAATGTTCGTTAAGAGTTACATTTTAGCTGGAGTGGTGAGCCCTGAGGAAACAGTAGATTGGAAACCCGATTGCTCCTCTGTGACATTGGTATAAGTGATAAAAGTGTATCTATAGCAAATAAGCAGATATTATAAGTTATCCATAAACACACACCTTGTTCTCTCGCTCTGCACAGCTGTGGTTTGCTGATCAAATGGAAAACGAAATACGGGGAGAAGCCAAATTCTGCCGCTGTTTTCATATCAAATTTAAAGAGGTCTGAGGCGATAATTTAGTGTACAGTTTATGAGCTAATCTCAAAAACTTTAGGGGGGCTGAGTAGAAATATAGGGGGGCTACAGCCCCCCTAAAATAGGCCTAGCAACGCCCATGGTTAGAAGTATACATTGAATATGTAAATAATCTAAATAATACAAACTATATACAATCAACATTAACCAAATAAGTGAAGTTTATTTATAAACTAATTTCGAGAGGATCACGTGATTATGATTGAGCACGGCTGGTTACGCATTAACTATGTATGACCAACCAATCAAACGATTCCTAACCCACTATAAAGAGCCAGGGTTTTCTACTACAGTCATCTTCGATTTGAAGAATCCCCCCTTCCACCCCTACTCCTCCACCTTTCCTTTCATAGGGCGGCACGGTGGCCCAGTGATTAGCACTGTTGCCTCACAGCAAGAACGTCACCGGTTCTAGTCCTTTAACAGACTGGCTGTCGTTTCTGTGCGAAGTTAGCATGTTCTTCCCGTGCGCGCGTGGGTTTCCCCTGGGTTCTAGGGTTTCCTCCCACATTCCAAAAACATAAACCACAAGTTAATTGATCAATCAAAATTTAGCACTAGTCAAACTTTTATCCATCAGCATATCTCTTTATAGCAATTATTTTCTGTCATCAACTCTTATCAAAAAGGGGGGAGTTCTCGAGATCTACCTGAGCTCAAAGCTCCCCTCTCGCCCTGCAAATGGGAGGGAGCCCAGGGCTCAAGGACCTTTCGAGCTCAGGGCTCTCTCCCGGGAAAGCATGCCAAATTAGCTTTGTAATAAATCATCAGCTAAAGCCGCGGTCACACTGGACTTTTCCCTCCATAAACTTCCATTCATACGCACGCGGATGCGTCAGACCGGAAACGCAGAGTCATGCGTCAGATTTCGCAGGTTGCTGCGGTGCAAAGTTCAAGCTTGGTGAACTCTGACCTGCGAAATCGCAACCCTTGACTGCGTGAGACCAATCCAGGATCAAAACATGACCTCTCTGGACAGAAATTTAAAACATGGAGCAATCGCTCGCTTTTTTTAATGTCTAATAATCTTGTTTAATCCCGCCCCTTTTCCCCTTTCAAACTCTAGTGTGACTTCGGCTTAAGTGTGAACTCTTGAAATGAGAGCAACAAGAAAACTCACCTGATTGGACTAAAAAAGAGGAAATGAGCAGGAGAAGAAGGAGGAGCCCCAGAGGCACACCTACCTATTACTGAGACGGACCAAAGTTAGTTTAGGCGTTTACCTGCTGAAGAAAAGGAAAAAATTTGATATTTTTGGCAAATTGATTAATTTCAACCAGACTTTTTTTTCCGAATGGGCTTGAATTATATATCATCTTTCGGATGAGACTGAGGTGCTGACTCTCTGTGGTCAATAAAAATCCCAGGATGTCCTTCGAAAAAGAGTAACCCAGGTATCCTGGCCAAATTTGCCCGCTTGCCTCTGTCCATCGTGGCCTCCTAACCATCCCCATATCATAATTGGCTTCATCGCTCTGTCTCCTCTCCACCAATCAGCTGGTGTGTGGTGTGCGGTCTGGCGCAATATGGCTGCCGTAGCATCATCCAGGTGGATGCTGCACACTGGTGGTGGATGAGGAGAATGTGTAAAGCGCTTTGAGTGTCCAAAAACGTGCTATACAAATGTAAGGAATTAACATATTATTATTATATTAGAGATAGTCCACCTAAAATTCTACCTTATACTCAACCTCAAGTGGTTCCAAACCTTTTTGGCCGTAGACAAAGGAAGAATTTTAAAAATGTTAAAAATGGTAGATGTCCCAATGGACGTCAGTGGTTGCTGGTTTACAGCATTCTTCAAAAGGAGGTGAACTATCCTATCTGGGCTATATGCACAGCTAGTGTTTTTCAGCCAATGGTGAACGTTCGGTGAAAGCTTTATGTGACTAATTTCAATTTCATAAGGTTCCTTTTACATTATCGATGTTGAAAAGTAATTCAAATGTATTCAGTTAAATAGACTTAAGCATCCATTTGGTTGTTAAAGCGTAAAAAAAGAAACTCCATTGAAAATACTGGGGTAAAATTAGTTTCCATATTTTAAAGACATGGTGCAGAAAAATTTTAATTTTAAATGTAATTTTTTTTAAGAAATCAGATCTTAAACGTGGAGATTTTGCATGGGATGACAATTAACTGGAAGCCCTGGGGCTGGCTGACTGAAATTAAAAGTCTGTGTGCATAAGGTCCTATGTGATATAAAATGTCAGTGTTCAGAGTTTTTCACATCAAGTAAAAAAAAAAAGTTCACTCACAAATATTGATGTGTCAGAAAAATGAAAAATAAGTAATCTAATAGATGTTTGTTATAATACATGAGGGACCATGTCTTAAAATATAATAAAATGCCTAAAATAACTTAAATTCCTAAAATATCTTAAAATAACTTTTATATAATTAAAAACTTTTTAATAGATTTTTTCAAGGGACAAAATAAAAGCTCAATTTGTTTCAGTTTGCTCAAAAAGTTTTATTTGACTTCATTGTACAAATGTAAAAATTCAGATCAAATGACAAAAAATAAAACAAAGAAAGCTATTCATAAAACGTACCGTAATGCTAAAATGAATCTCATACTGTCAAAATTGTTCAAAATATGAGAACCCCCCAAAAAATAAATCCCACAATTTATTCCCACCTTTTTATCTCTGAACATCCAAGGAGCAGTTTTGTCATTCCGTTTCAAGACACTTTCAAAGCAGATAAAGGACATGAAAGGGGTCAATAGACACCCCATTCAGGACCCCTCCTCCTCATGGGCATGCCCCCCTAGGACTTCCGGCAAAACCGGAAGAACCTTTGTTTGTGTCTGTCAAGATGGCGGCTGGAATGTATCTAGAGCACTATTTGGACAGTAAGACTATTGTCTTTATTTCGATATTAATCCTCACAAATAAACATCGTCCTTGTTTAAATTGTCAGGCATGCCTGCAAGTTTCACATACACACGCCATTTTCTACAAAACGATCGCGTAACGAGACAATGCAGCGCTTTATTACGCGTTATTACGATCAGTAGCTTCAGCTAACAGGCTATGAACAGTGTTATGATGTCAGCGACGGTTTATCGGTTGATTGTAGGATTACTGTGACAGGATGTGATGTTTCTACTATTAATGTATTGAAATGATAAGCATAAATACCTGGGAACACTGGAGCACATTGTTAAGCTTTAAATGAAGTGTCTTAGCCCTGTCGAGGTAACAAATAGCTTATTTAGTGCCATTTTTAAAATGTCCATAGACTTGTGGGTCTTATAAGTGCTTTGTTATTGGGGTAAAGTATTCTTTGCTTATTCTAAATAGGGAAATAATATTAGCAGCCAATGACCATCAAAGTACAACATTATTTAGTCAGTAAATTAGTACTAATGTTGTTTTAAAGTCATATTTACATGCGAATTCAGACCGAATATTCAAAGTAGGCTGGTAAACAATATAGTTACCGTGTCACAAGTTGTCACGTTGTGTTTATAACAATACGCTATACGCTATAATGAATCTGTATTAGCTTGTAAATTCTGCTTTACTGTTTTATTGAACGCCAAAGTACGAATGTGTTAATATAAACCCAAATTTACCTTATTTTTTACATTAGTGCAGAAGACTCATATGTCACTTGATCTCATTAGGCATCGAGAATCTGCCATTTGAGCTGCAAAGAAACTTCCAGCTGATGCGAGATCTGGACCAGAGGACAGAGGGTTAGTCAATACAGTAATATTTTTTATAATGCATGCTGTTATATTATTTCCTGACTTTATTATTTCTTCTTTAAAATGGTACATCTCTTCTAAATGGTTGTTTGTTTACATTTCTTGTCTCTGCAGATCTGAAAGGGCAGATTGATTCTCTGGCTCGTGAATACACCGCTAATGCTCGGACACTGTCATCTGAACAGAAGCTCTCTCTGTTAAGACAGATCCAGCAGTCTTATGGGAAGTGTAAAGAGTTCGGAGATGACAAGGTGCAGCTTGCGATGCAAACCTATGAGATGGTTAGTGACAATCTGCATTTGCTCTTTGCTAAGTAGCTCTGGAAAAACGGTCTGAAAATTATATTACATTTCACTGTAAAAGTTCATTACCATTCAAACATTTGAGATCTGTAAGAATTTCTGTTCAAGACTGTCTGGTATCGATTTTTTTGAGAAGCAAATCAGCATTCTCCAATGATTTCTGAAGGAAAAAGATATTATTATGTTAGAAATTATTTTATTCTGACTTTAAACTTTACTGTATAATGTGTAATATATATATATATATATATATATATATATATATATATATATATATATATATATATATATATATATATATATATATATATATAGTGCACAGCATAAATAAGTACACTCCTCACAAATCTCTCTTTTAAATTCATGTTTAATAGGAAGCTATACAATATTATATTTGTGCATATACATTAGATTAGTCAGTACTGAAGCCAAATCTGGAGCTTATCTAACAAAATAACTTACGATAACAGTCCAAAAACGAGTACACCCAAATTTATATTATAGAAAAATATTACATACAAATTTTAAAAAGAGGAAAAATCAAGAGAAGCATATATATAAGCAAAGTAAAAAGAATTATTGAATAAAATAAAAACCTGCATTACCTGCTCTACCTATGATGTGGTCTATATCGTCCGTGCCAAAAGATGTATATAGGGAAGTCATCACGTTATGTGAAATTGCGTATACAACGACAAGATATAACTTCGGTAGTAGCAAGACACTATGAATTTCGGACATGACGTTGTATAGGATGTATAGGAATTGAGGAAGTATTTTAGTCGCAAAGAGGAGGTCATCTGAATAAATAATTATTACAAAGAGAAGCATTCTGAATTCTGGATATTAAAATCACTTACACCAAGAGGAATAAATGAGGAATTGGATAATTCTGTGTTTCTGTATACACTGAATATTATAATATTATGAATCATGGATTTTTTTAGTGTATAATGAAACAAATAATGATATGAAAATGTATTTTTTAATGTTTTTAATGTTTGGTATTTTTAATGTTTCATTGTATCAGTTGATACAAGATATCAATAAGTGAATGATGATAATTGAAATGTTATTTTCCTGTACAATGGAGATAAAGCATTTACATGTTGAGGAAATATTTCTTGTGTTGTTAGCTATTGAAACGAAAATTAGATTTCTTTTTATTGAGTAGTCGTCTAACTAATAACGTATTGTGTGATTATGGAATAATATGGTGGAGTGAGAAGATTGTGTCACTCACTAAGGAAGGCATTGTGCTGAAACGTCTGTGTTTTGTATCACCTAAGAATGTACAGGGAGTGCAGAATTATTAGGCAAGTTGTATTTTTGAGGATTAATTTTATTATTGAACAACAACCATGTTCTCAATGAACCCAAAAAACTCATTAATATCAAAGCTGAAAATTTTTGGAAGTAGTTTTTAATTTGTTTTTAGTTTTAGCTATTTTAGGAGGATATCTGTGTGTGCAGGTGACTATTACTGTGCATAATTATTAGGCAACTTCACAAAAAACAGATATATACCCATTTCAAGTATTTATTTTCACCAGTGAAACCAATATAACATCTCAACATTCACAAGTATACATTTCTGACATTCAAAAACAAAACAAAAACAAATCAGTGACCAATATAGCCACCTTTCTTTGCAAGGACACTCAAAAGCCTGCCATCCATGGATTCTGTCAGTGTTTTGATCTGTTCACCATCAACATTGCGTGCAGCAGCAACCACAGCCTCCCAGACACTGTTCAGAGAGGTGTACTGTTTTCCCTCCTTGTAAATCTCACATTTGATGATGGACCACAGGTTCTCTATGGGGTTCAGACCAGGTGAACAAGGAGGCCATGTCATTAGTTTTTCTTCTTTTAGACCCTTTCTTGCCAGCCACGCTGTGGAGTACTTGGACGCGTGTGATGTTTCCTGCATGAAAATCATGTTTTTCTTGAAGAATGCAGACTTCTTCCTGTACCACTGCTTGAAGAAGGCGTCTTCCAGAAACTGGCAGTAGGACTGGGAGTTAAGCTTGACTCCATCCTCAACCCGAAAAGGCCCCACAAGCTCATCTTTGATGATACCAGCCCAAACCAGTACTCCACCTCCACCTTGCTGGCGTCTTGAGTCAGACTGGAGCTCTCTGCCCTTTACCAATCCAGCCACGGGCCCATCCATCTGGCCCATCAAGACTCACTCTTATTTCATCAGTCCATAAAACCTTGGAAAAATCAGTCTTAAGATATTTCTTGGCCCATTCTTGACGTTTTAGCTTGTGTGTCTTGTTCAGTGGTGGTCGTTTTTCAGCCTTTCTTACCTTGGCCATGTCTCCGAGTATTGCACACCTTGTGCTTTTGGGCACTCCAGTGATGTTACAGCTCTGAAATATGGCAAAACTGGTGGCAAGTGGCATCTTGGCAGCTGCACGCTTGACTTTTCTCAGTTCATGGTTCAGTTCTCAGTTTATTTTGCGCCTTGGTTTTTCCACACGCTTCTTGCGACCCTGTTGACTATTTTGAATGAAACGCTTGATTGTTCGATGATCACGCTTCAGAAGCTTGGCAATTTTAAGAGTGCTGCATCCCTCTGCAAGATATCTCACTATTTTTGACTTTTCGGAGCCTGTCAAGTCCTTCTTTTGACCCATTTTGCCCAAGGAAAGGAAGTTGCCTAATAATTATGCACACCTGGTATAGGGTGTTGATGTCATTAGACCACACCCCTTCTCATTACAGAGATGCACATCACTTAATATGCTTAATTGGTAGTAGGCTTTCGAGCCTATACAGCTTGGAGTAAGACAACATGCATAAAGAGGATGATGTGGTCAAAATACTCATTTGCCTAATAATTCCCTGTATTACTCTCCATCAAGTGGTTTCAAACCTTTAGGAGTTTCTGTTGAACACAAAAGAACATATTAGGAAGAATGATGAACACCTGTAACCATTGATATCTATAGATACAAATACTATGGAAGTCAATGGTTACAGGTTTTATCTTTTTTTTTATAAATCCAACAGAAAAAATAATGTCAAAAGGGTGGGTAAATGATGACAGAATTACAGTTTTGGGTGTAAACTCTATCTTTAAATAATCCTGAAAGAAATGTGTCACTATATCCACAAAAAATTAAATGGGCAGCACATTTTTCACCATGGTAAATATATATATATTTTAATAAATATACTTTGAGCAGTCTATTAGAATCATTATTGAAAGATCATATGAATGTTTTATCATCACAGGATTGCTTTATAACTCCTTATGATTGATCACACTTCTCTGTGTATACAGGTGGATAAGCACATCCGAAGGTTGGATACAGATCTGGCTCGCTTTGAAGCTGACCTCAAGGAGAAACAAATCGAAAGCACCGATTATGACTCTACCTCCAGCAAGGGCAATAAGAGTGAGTGTTGTGCTTTAAATCATTTCTATTATTAGTTATTAGATATATTATTATACAATTAGTACTGTTTTGCACATACATATCCAACAAATGTCCCTGAGCATTAGCAGTTGTTCTAAAGGTTGCTTATTGTTATTTAAAGGTGACATTCGAGGACCCAAGAAAAAGGAGGTCAATCGCGCAAGGTCAAAGGTGAAGAACTCTGATGATGACTGCAGCTCAAAGAGTGGACAAAAGAAGGTCAAACTGACACAGAGGTGAGGTCATACATCCGTTTTTATGCAGAATTGTTCAAATTATTACTTGTCAAATAGTTTTTATGGCGACGCAGTGGCGCAGTAGATAGTGCTGTCGCCTCACAGCAAGAAGGTCGCTGGTTGGAGCCTCTGCTGGGTCAGTTGGTGTTTCTGTGTGGAGTTTGCATGTTCTCCGTGTTCGCGTGGGTTTCCTCCGGGTGCTCCGGTTTCCCCCACAGTCCAAGGACATGCGGTACAGGTGAATTGGGTAGGCTAAATTGTCCGTAGTGTATGAGTGTCTATGGATGTTTCCCGGCTGGTTGCAGCTGGAAGGGCATCCGCTGCGTAAAACGTGCTGGATAAGTTGCCGGTTCATTCTGCTGTGGCGACCCCAGATTAATAAAGGGTCTAAGCCGAAAAGAAAATGAAAGAATGAATGAAATAGTTTTTATCAATTGTTCTGCTTTGTACACTTAGTACGTACATTCACCGGCCACTTTATTAGGTACACCTTATGAATACCGGATTGGACCCCCTTCAGAACTGCCTTAATCCTTCGTGGCATAGATTCAACAAGGTACTGGGAATATTTCTCTGAGATTTTGGTCCATATTGACATGATAGCATCACGCAGTTGCTGCAGATTTGTCGGCACATCCATGAACTCATATTCTGTATTTTTGCTCCTTAAGACACCCACGTTGACTTTTTCCTACATTAAAATGTTAATATGTTGTATTTTAAAACTACATAACATCACTGCATTGTACGATGTGGCTTTTTTTACAAGCAAATCCAAATGTATTTCGAGGCACAAAATCAGTGTATTGCTTATATAGGCTTCTTCTACATTCAGACACATTCATATGTTATGTTTTAAACTGCGTAACAATTAGGGATGCAACAATTATAGATTTTGGTTGTACGATTATAGTCTGAAGAATAATGTTGATTTCACGGTTATCATGATTATTATGCATTTATTAAATTCTGAACATTACTAGTTTAGAAAATCACAAGAAAACTGCTTATATATTAAAGTGTTGTTTATTGCTGCTCAGTAACCAAATACAGCACAAAATATTAATAAAACACAATCAATAGTCCATTTCTCTCTTTGAGCTTAAAAATAAATGAAAAAGTTTTTGATTTAAACATGAGTGATAATTTTACAATGAAAATAAATGACAGAACAATGAATAAAAACATAAAAATAAGAATGAAGAAAAATAGTATTTGTCTAATGTTAATTTAAGCTATATATTAGCTAAGAATTTAAATGAACTGTTGTTATCATCTGCGTTCATACATACATAATCATTTTAATAATTTGTAATAATTCATCTGACATATCTTTTGTTTACATTGCACTGAAAGCCACGCACAACTCTCACCACTACAGCCTGAGATCATTTCTACTGTGTGCCGCGCCTGCAGGGCACGAGTGTGTCAGTCGGCTTGTGGGCCATGCGCGCACCACTTCCAATATGCGCACGTCTCAATTGGAAATAATGTACTTGCGCACGGAAAAGACGCCATATGTCAATGACTTGCTGCTATAGTTAATCCAATGTGTGTGTGTATTGGCATAACTAGTTGCAGCAGCTTTTTTCCGTGCAACAGAAATGCGGCGTTGAGAAGCCTTTGATGAATAAAAGCGGGGATAATAGTGAAATCGGCTAACCATTGCATCCCTATTAAGGATATCAGTGCATTGTACAAAAGACCTTTTCTACAAACATATCCAAATGTTTTCGGCTGCTTGCGCCACTCACTTAATGTCAGGTGACTCACGCTCTGCGCAGCCTTTAACTGCAGCTCGTGCTGTATTGAACAGACGCACGTCACTTCATAACTACAGCGGCCGTTTTTCGACTGAACTAAATTTATTTTTGATGTCTTGGTCACACTATTTGGGGGGGTGTAACAAATTGCCTCGGGGGCCTGGTTCAGCCCGTGGGCCACCAATTGAATAGCCCTGTTCTACTGGGAATAGAACACAGCCAGGAACTATGCTAACTTCAGCTCCAGAGGTGTAGTTGCAAGCATAGAAGTTTGCGATGCAGTTGTGAATGTTCATTGGAATGATGGATTTGGGAAATGCGAAATCAACGATCTATGTTTGTAACGACACAACTTGCGACCTTAGTTGGCTAACGATGGTTTTCGGAAACGCACCCCAGGCCAGTAGAAAAAAACCTTAGCGTTGAACTTTGATAATGAAGTTTCATTATGACTCAGTAGTGGAATAACCTGAATTCTCAACTAGTTTCTTTTATTCCTTCCAGCACTGAGTTTTCAACCCCGGCTGTCAACTTTGGGAACGTGCATCCCTCTGATGTGCTGGATATGCCAGTGGACCCCAACGAGCCCACCTATTGCCTCTGCCACCAGGTTTCATATGGAGAGATGATTGGCTGCGACAATACAGACGTGAGTTTTCTTGCTTGTTTACTGCAATGGCCAACACACTCACAGCCTCAAATACCTTATTGCTTACATTAGATTTTACTTTGTCATTTGACAACATTTATTTTTGTATAAAAGCCAAAATGGAGGTTAATCACCTAATTATAGGTTTTAAACTTCATTCTGTGACTGCAGCGTTACATAACAGTGTTTCTCTTTCCTCAGTGTTCTATTGAGTGGTTCCACTTTGCCTGTGTGGGTCTGACCACCAAACCCAGGGGAAAATGGTAAGTAGTCACATGATTTTTTTTTTTTACCCTTGAAATATATGCAGTTCAATGCTGCCGTGCATCAATATAAAAAAAGAAAATCTACCATTGGGATGAACCAAAAAGCACACCAGGCCCCTAAAAAGCCTCAGTCTACCAGATGAGCTCTATTTTGACTTAAATATAAATGCAGCACCAAAAATACAAGCTGCACGATTAATCATTAAAAAATCGAGATCTCAACAACCACGCAAAATAAATGATGGTGATTTGCATATGTTTATTAATCCTTCGAATCGCTGCATTCAAATCTGTTTGAAAAACGCAAAAATCAAGAAAGAGATTTAGTCTTTAGTCTTTTGAGTTATGGAGTTACAAACAGTCAAATAACGCAGACGTACTGGGATAACAGTTTATAGTTTAGATATAATCACTGATGTTTATGGTAAAGATTAAAATCAACATCATATGCATATAACTTGATGCTCAAAAATGAAAGTTGTAGGCAGCACTTACATTATTTTACCAATAGGTGGCCATCAAAAAAATGACACTGAATAATTCTTCAAAAATGATACATCTAGCAATAAAACTGAAGTTTTATGAGTTAATAACTGAATCATTCACTGAAATAATAATAATAAATAAAAATAATAATTAATATGAGTTGTACAAATGATACATTTAGCGCAGTGTTATTGTAATGTGAATGGTGCGCCGACAAGGGAGATGTGGATTCAAATGCAGGTTTTTGAGAATCGTCAGGCAAGGAATTGTCACAATCAGGAGCAAACACATGTATGCAGGCAAATCCAAAGTTGTAGTCAAATACACAGGTGATAGGTCAGTACAGGCAGGCAGCAGACAACATAAACAAACAAGGCGAGGGTCAAAAACACAGCAAGGCAAGGAAAACGCATCGTTATGTTCACAAACTGTAAAACTAGACTCAGCAACTAGTGTGTGTGTCTGTGCTGCTTTTAAAGTCCATGTCATCAGTTCTGAACAGCTTCAGCTGTGCGTGTTAGCAATCAGCAGACAACCGGAACAGGTGTGAGGTGCATGACTGCATCTTGTTGTCCATATACCACCGGATTTGTAGTCCTTTAGCGATCTGCCAGGATTAGATCAATGATGATTGTGACCGTTATCAGCAACAGTAGTAGTAACAGTGAATTTTTCACAGTACTCAATATTTTACAATTTATTTTTATACAGCTGATTATTTCTTTATTTTATTTTTGATCAAATTACAGGTTCTAAGTTCTGTTTGTTAAAACCTAAAGTTTCTTGCAGTGCTGTTTTTGTAATAAATGGAAAGCAAATTACATTTGTCTGCTCCCCTTTTTGGCTGATCCAAAAAAATGGTCCGATCCTTTACTAAAAAACCATTATGTGATCCACACTGTGAGATTTGTGATCCGTTACCCCGCTTGTGATTTTGGTGAATACAATTGTACAAGTACAGGGAAGTGCAGAATTATTAGGCAAATGAGTATTTTGACCACATCATCCTCTTTATGCATGTTGACTTACTCCAAGCTGTATAGGCTCGAAACCTACTACCAATTAAGCATATTAGGTGATGTGCATCTTTGTAATGAGAAGGGGTGTGGTCTAATGACATCAACACCCTATATCAGGTGTGCATAATTATTAGGCAACTTCATTTCCTTTGGCAAAATGGGTCAAAAGAAGGACTTGACAGGCTCCGAAAAGTCAAAAATAGTGAGATATCTTGCAGAGGGATGCAGCACTCTTAAAATTGCCAAGCTTCTGAAGCGTGATCATCGAACAATCAAGCGTTTCATTCTAAATAGTCAACAGGGTCGCAAGACACGTCTGGAAAAACCAAGGCGCAAAATAAACTGAGAACTGAACCATGAACTGAGAAAAGTCAAGCGTGCAGCTGCCAAGATGCCACTTGCCACCAGTTTTGCCATATTTCAGAGCTGCAACATCACTGGAGTGCCCAAAAGCACAAGGTGTGCAATACTCAGAGACATGGTCATGGTAAGAAAGGCTGAAAAACGACCACCACTGAACAAGACACACAAGCTGAAACGTCAAAACTGGGCCAAGAAATATCTCAAGACTGATTTTTCTAAGGTTTTATGGACTGATGAAATGAGAGTGAGTCTTGATGGGCCCGTGCCTGGATCTGTAAAGGGCAGAGAGCTCAGACTCAGACGCCAGCAAGGTGGAGGTGGAGTACTGGTTTGGGCTGGTATCATCAAAGATGAGCTTGTGGGGCCTTTTTGGGTTGAGGATGGAGTCAAGCTCAACTCCCAGTCCTACTGCCAGTTTCTGGAAGACACCTTCAAGCAGTGGTACAGGAAGAAGTCTGCATTCTTCAAGAAAAACATGATTTTCATGCAGGACAATGCTCCATCACACGCATCTAAGTACTCCACAGCGTGGCTGGCAAGAAAGGGTCTAAAAGAAGAAAAACAATTGACATGGCCTCCTTGTTCACCTGAGTTAAACCCCATAGAGAACCTGTGGTCCATCATCAAATGTGAGATTTACAAGGAGGGAAAACAGTACACCTCTCTGAACAGTGTCTGGGAGGCTGAGGTTGCTGCTGCACGCAATGTTGATGGTGAACAGATCAAAACACTGACAGAATCCATGGATGGCAGGCTTTTGAGTGTCCTTGCCTAGAAAGGTGGCTATATTGGTCACCGATTTGTTTTTGTTTTGTTTTTGAATGTCAGAAATGTATATTTGTGAATGTTGAGATGTTATATTGGTTTCACTGGTGAAAATAAATGATTGAAATGGGTATATATTTGTTTTTTGTTAAGTTGCCTAATAATTATGCAGAGTAATAGTCACCTGCACACACAGATATCCTCCTAAAATAGCTAAAACTAAAAACAAACTAAAAACTACTTCCAAAAATATTCAGCTTTGATATTAATGAGTTTTTTGGGTTCATTGAGAACATGGTTGTTGTTCAATAATAAAATTATTCCTCAAAAATACAACTTGCTTAATAATTCTGCACTCCCTGTATAATTGAACATGTGCCTCTCTTCTACCTCAGGTACTGCCCAAGATGTTCACAGGAGCGGAAGAAGAAATGAACATGCTAAAGAAAAGGCCTGACAGAGAGGGAGGTAGAGGCAGGCGCAAGCGTTTAAGGCCCTCCATAGACACTAATATAGATCCACTCTCTGCTTAATCTGGTGCTTGTCATCCTCTTTTTCCATCTTCACATCCCTCTCTCAGCCAGACAGTAAGAAGGGATGACGGGTGAAGATGAAGGAGGTGTAGTTTATAATTTATGTGTTCAGTTAAGACTTTTGTTACTGAGTATTTTGGATTTGTTTCGGTTCTGCTTGTTTTTTTATATATATATTCTTATAATTGCAGTTTGTTTATTTGGATTACACGTGAACTCTGCAGTCAGGGAGCATATCAGGAGATCTCAAACTTCTTTTGTTTTTCTGTACATCAATTGCTGTCAGTGTCTTTCTCAGATGGTTTCTTCTCAATATGGGATGATTTCCTATTAGCCTTTGAACAGACATAAAGTCGATCAGGTTTGCAACCGATTGCTTACCTAACTTAGTTTCAAGCATTCATAAAAGGGCAACTGATATCTACGTACCTCACCAAAAGTGAAATGTTTTACAAACCAGCATTTACAGTTAAACAGCTGCTCAATGGGATCATTTCAAGCAGTTTTTACATGCACTTAGTCAATACAAAGCCTTTCCACTACTGTTTCTTTGTCTTATATTCACAAATGCTACACTTGAAGACCACTTCTTCACTTCAGGTTCATTCCACAACTGATTTCAGTGCAGGCGTTTTTATTTTAATTCTTTGGTGCTTATGTTCACACACTACTTGGATGGTATTTAAAATATAGACTGTTGAAAAGCATGTTTTTAAGTTGAATCGCTGACACCTGGTCATTTTATTTTGTAACATATGAATTAATGCGCTAGTATTGCTGTGACTTGAGTAACGGGGTTCTTTTGCGACTGGATTTTGGTGCTTATGAATATATATATAACAGATGTGTTTGATTGGTGTGAGATACACAGTACCGCTAACAGTGGTTTTCAGTCATCGTGTTGACGTTGTTAAAGCAGTATGATGCTTTTTTTTAAGTTTGTGAGATGTCGGAATCAAATGTGTCGATATCAACTTGTATTTAATATTGGGTTGATTTTAATAATACAATTACAGACAATGCAAATTCAAAACCTGGTGCTACACAGTGCTTGTTGCCGGTTCTCGACGGTTATATTGTCTGGTGTATGATGAAGGTTTGTGTGTCATGTGTTTTTGCCTTTTGTCATGTTGCTTTGTGATTTGATTGTTCCAGATATTCTAATCTAGAGTACTGTACTAATGTCAGATATTGGGTCTGGTGTCTTCCACGCTGAACGAACAATGCCTGATTCTGAAAGCGTCACCGTGTCTGTTTGTCGTTCTTTCATTCATTTTAGGATTTGATATGTTATTTGTAATGTTGACATGTAAAGTATGGTATTTATATCAAAAGAACTGTAATATTGTGAAATATTGGATGTTTTCTAGTTCTGTGAATGCATTTACAGGGCTCGAAATTGTGACCGTTATGGTCGCATATGCGCCCGAAATTTTATTTATGCGACCTCAAAATATATTTTGGAGCATTTGTGCGAGTGCATAAAATTGATGTCGTGCGACCAGTTTTCACAGCAAAATGTTCACCACATGCGCGGAGTTAGGAGGCATTCACGCATTAAGCATCTTTGCACCTAAAAACACCAAACGCAGCGCTCAGGAATGGTTTAAAACGGTAAAGTCTAGATCGGATACACGGGCGGCCGGAAATGCGATATGCACATTAATACAGCATTTTGTTATGACACTGTATAACAATAATTAATATTTTACAGTACTCTGACGGTTTGTGTGACGGCATTAAAAAATAGAATTTATTGGGTAATTTAATAGGTAACATAAATAATACTCTGTACAACTACTGTTTTAGGTTACTGTGACGGTTGGGTTTAGGGTGGGGGGGGGTAGACGATAATAAAATAGAATAAACAGGAAATTTAATAAAAAATATAAATAATCCTCATTAACTTATGGCCACAGACGTTCTAGCAACAACCGTTTAAAACGGTTGACATGTCAACTTGCTGCAGTAAACAAAGCCCGCAATGCTTGCCCCGCCTTCAGGCTCTTCTTATTGGCCCACTGCGCTAGAACAGAATGCGAATGGATTGGTTAATATCAGCTGTCAATCACTCAGTTCCGATGACAGGGAGCTACAGCTGCGAAAACGGACCCGAGAGAATGAAAACAACACTCACAGATTTAGTTTTAGAAACCACCTAAAGTTACAAATAATGGCACATCTGATTAGTGATTATGTAATAAATGTCAATCCAGTATTTACACTTTTCAAAGAGTGGATAAAAGACATCCAGTGTTTAAAGTCCACTATGAAAATGACTAAAGCCATTCACCGTAAAGCCAGTGGGACGGAGTTTTCAGGTAACAGTGTTTGCCACTGAATCTACACATTTTAAGCACGAGATGTTCTAACGTTATTTAATCGGGGTTTTTTTTAAATTCTCTGATCCATGCAATCAACTACTTACTCCTAAATTACGAAGATGTTCTAAAAGAAGGTTAGATTGAACAGTATTAAAAGCAGCTGAAACATTCATAAAGAGTATTCTAACATATGTATTTGGCCTATCTAGATGATGTTTACCTTCATTCAAGGGAGTAAGAGAGACATCCACAGTGCTTCGATTGGCCCTATAGGCAAACTGCAGGGGATCCATTGTCCTCTCAACTTGAGAGGACAATTATTTACACACTATGCGTTCCATACATTTACAAAGAACAGACGTGAGCGTGATTGGACGAAAATCGTTTAACAATTTTGCATGAGGCATTTTAGGTACTGGAATAACTATTGAATTTTTCCAGGCTAATGGTACAAAACCATTGTCTAGAAATATTTGAAACAGTCTGGTGCACATAACCCAATTGTTCCGCACACTCTTCTCAGAATTACAGATATTCATAAGCAAAGAAGAAATGACTCCACTGATCATGTATAAATTATAATAATAATAAAAACATATAAATGACTTATAAAATCACATGAACACAAATGTGACACTTAAAACAGTAATATTGTGAAATATTCTTACATTTTAAATAACTGTTTTCTAGTTCTGTGAAATTAGTCTTTTTCAGAATTACAAATATTAATAAGTAGGCATTATTCATTATTATATCATTATTCATTCATTTTGTGCATAGTTCAAATTTACTACTGTTTGTTATGTTAGGGATGAAAACATCCACTGAATTAAACGGCTGTAAAATTGTATCAGATAAATATTTTTATGTAATTTTTTTAATCAACCTCAGTCCTGATCAAAACTACTAAATGTTTTAGAAAATTACAGGATTTTAACTAATTGCCAAATTCATAAATTATGTCACTGATTTAGTGGGAAAAAAAAACACAAAATTAAATATTTTCAAGAAAAAAGTAATTGTGGAATGATTTTTTAAAACCTTTTATCACAGTCTTGGACGTGAACAATTAGTAACAGTTGCTAGTTAGTAGTTAGTTGGCTTTGATGACTTGTTAGATTTTCATTTTCTGTTGGTGGCTGTTTTTGCCCCATTGACTTCCATTATAACCACATTTGATGGTGCATAAATACACAGTCTTTGTTTTGTTTACTTTACACATCAAGGTAAGTGCGTAAAGGTCACTCTCACGCTCGCACACACTCACAGACACACACTTTATTTCCTGTTATTCTCCATTTCACGAGTTCGCACTTACAGAAGTTTAAGAATTAAAGCATATTTGGGGTGCTGTCCAGGGAGAGGGCTCTGAGCTCGGGGAAGACACCCCCAACTCGTGTTATTCCCCGTATCGGGGAACAGAGAGGAGTTGGGGTTCGAGCGAAGTGTCTAGCCCAGCCCCAGAACGCTCCCCCCGGGTAGATAATGTTTAAGAAGTGAGGTGTTGGGGTGGTGGAGGGATGCTAAAGTCGTGAGATAATGGAGGTAGGACCATTTTGGTATTTATGGGGATTTGGTCAAATACTAATTGGATAATAGAATGATTGTCAATGACGTAATGAAATTCTGAAACGTCTGCGCGTGCTCCTCCCGAAATTTGTTTATAAAACATCACATAAATTTTAGAAACTACGCTTTTTTGCACAGGCCTATCTAAAGGGGTAATGGTGTCAACTGATGATCAACAGTAAAAAAAATACTAATTGTACCTCTTCCCAACAGGGAAAACCACCAACAATCAAAAATGCATGATTATATGCTGTCATGGTTGTGCAATCAAAAAAAAAAAAAAAGTGGTTATAATGGAAGTCAATGGGGCAAAAACAGCCACCAACAGTAAATTAGGAAGAAAAAAAAAAATGAAAATTTATCAAAAACAATGCATCAAAGGCAATGTTTTACATGTCCAAGACTGATAAAAGATAAATAAAAAAAATATATATATTAAAGGGTCACGAAACACCAAAACACATTTTTTGAGCTGTTGACAGTCATATATGTGTCCCACGCTGCTATAAACACTATTAGGACACATATATTGCACTAAAAAGTGAAAATTGGTTGTTTTTGCGTTATTTTGAGCAAATTCGTTCTTCCGGATTGAAACGAATTTTTGAAGCTGCGTCACGACCATGAGATACTTAGGTGTAAATCCAGCCGGAGAGTGGCTGTCTGTCTTTTCTAGGACGTTCTTACGTATCTGAGGGTGCAGTATTAATTCATGAGAAAGACGTGCTTCAAACCAATCAGCGCGCTCTATTGTGTATGACGAGAAACTTAATTAATATGCATGATAGCTCCGGAGACTGTTTACCAGTTTACACTGTTCAGACGGCAGAGAGACGCCACGTTGTGTTGCCAAAACAAGTGAAAGTACAAGAATTTCAAGACAAAATTCGTAGGTGTTATTAGTGTGTTGCAACGAAGGTTTTGTTTTCATTTTCCATTTATGAGAGAGCAGCTGGACTCACGTGTGGATTACAGTGCACGCGACACGCGACAGAAACGCATTTGTAAGGAACATTTTTACCCGAGAGCTTTTTCTCATCTGGAAATGGTGAAATCCTGATTTGCCGCTCATCTCCTTTTAATAAAAAGACACAGCTCCAGTTTGATTGTCTGTCTACAGATTTGGTAAGTGTTTGCAGTGGAGTGCCCTTTGTTTAAATGCTGCTCTCCGAGTGTAAACATGTAAACACAAACTATTCCCGTCGTGCAGGATTTTCGCTGCAATTTGTGACAGGATAGTCTATACACACACGGCTTTCTGACGCTACCTACCGAGTACATAAGTTACAGAGAAATGCGGAGGATTTTTTTCTCTTATTCGCCGTATCAAATCAGCCTCTGTGTGTTTGTTTTTCCTGTCAAACTTAGCACGTGCCCAAATGTTAACTCCCTTCTATGCAAAATCTTATCCTCTTTCCCTCCCCCGACACTCCCACACTCCCAGAGCTGGACACGCCCAACTTTTCTGACTTTTTTCAAAACAGAGGTGTGAAAACCCTGCTGAGACAGGGGGTTTCGTGACCCTTTAAAGATACGTCACTTTGTATTTTTTCACCAAATCAGTGAAATCATTTATGAATTTTACAATTAAAGAGTTAAAACCTGTTATTTTCTAAACATTTTAGTAGTTTTGATCAGGATTGAGGTTGATTAACAGATTTATGCAAACAGTTTTGAAAAAAAAAAAAGTTTTTACAGCAGTTTAATTCAGTGGATGTTTTCATCCCTAACATTACTAAAGGGTAGTAAATTTAAACAGTGTATCAGGGTTTTTTTTTTTTGTTTGTTTGTTTTTTTTAATGATAAAGCATTTTCTCAAAATTTGTGTGAATAATATTTGTCGACAAAAATCACTCTGCTAGCTGAAACAGAAAAAGTTGTGGCCAAATTAGGCCACAAAATCCCCCCAGAGTGGATGAAGACATCCCCAACAGCACATAAGGGTCAATATATTAAATCAGTATATGGAAAGCCATGTAGAACTGAATCAATGAGTTATTGATAAGGTATTATTATTAATAATAATATAGTATACTATTATAGCATAATAATTGAATAGAAACAAAAGTATAAACAAAAAGTTCACATTGTGAATCATCGATAAAATCATAAAATAATTGATCATTTTAAACAATAAATAAATAGTTAAATATGTCAAAAGTAAAAACAAAGAGGTAAAATATTCCGATATTTTAAATAATGAATAGTGTAAACCTGTGTAGGCTTCTCAGAATTACAAATAATAATAAAAAGGTATTAATTAGTAATTCAATGGTGTATATGGATAGTGAAAAGACATGAATTCATGAGTAGTGCATAAGTTAAAAAATTAAATAAATACTATAAATTACACACAGTGTGAATTATACAAACTAAAAATTATAATTTATATTATCTAATCTTGATAGATAGATAGATAGATAGATAGATAGATAGATAGATAGATAGATAGATAGATAGATAGATAGATAGATAGATAGATAGATAGATAGATAGATAGATAGATAGATGGTTTATAATTAAATATTTAAATATAAATTAAATATTGCGTCATTTACTCCTGTAATGCAAAGCTAAATTTCTAAACGCTTGTGTATATGGTGCTACGATAGACCAGCTTCATAAACTAGCTTCTAAATAAAATATCCATGAGGCATTGCACAATAAATGGATGTCCACAGGCTGATACTGCATTGCAGTTCTCATATGAACCGCTAGAGGCAGCACCTCACTTGTAAGAGACGCACTGTGTGCAATGCTGCAGTGATTCTGCCATACAGGCTACTCCTTATACTCCTGATGCTGCTCGAGTGGCTTCATGCACATCAGCTCTTCTGTAAATCATTTCATCAACACATGCTGCTTAAAGTAAATTAAATATGTTTCTAAATTTGAAATACACTGCCTGATAGAAACAGCTTCAGTCGCTGTCACTAACCTATAGGGGTGTGACAGACTCAGAGAGTCATTAGCTGTTGTTTCACTCTAGTAACACTTCTTATAGTGACTACACATTTTTAAAACACGTCTGGTGTCCCTGCTGAAAAATCCAGCTTAAACCAGCCTAAGCTGGTTGGCTGGTTTTAGCTGGTCAACCAGCCTGGTTTTAGAGGGGTTTTGGCCATTTCCAGGCTGGTTTCCAGCCATTTCCAGCCTGGTCTTAGCTGGTCAGGCTGGGAGTTGACCAGCTAAAACCAGCTTGACCAGCCAAAACCAGCTATGTCCAGCTTAAACCAGGCTGGTCAAGCTGGTTTTTGCTGGTTTAAGCTGGTCATTTTCCAGCCTGACCAGCTAAGACCAGGCTGGAAATGGCTGGAAACCAGCCTGGAAATGGCCAAAACCCCTCTAAAACCAGGCTGGTCGACCAGCTAAAACCAGCCAACTTGCTTAGGCTGGTTTAAGCTGGATTTTTCAGCAGGGGTGGCTATCACTGTAACTAAAATTAAATTAACGATCAAATTAAAGGGTTAACTAAAATCATCTCATAATGAATTTATATTACTTACCCTCAGCCCTGTCAGAACGCAAATGAAGTTCATTTTAATCTATCAAACATTTCTTTGCCCTCTTCATGGAAACATTGAACTCACAGTGCTTCACGTTATTTGTAAAGAAGAGAATAAAATATTAAGGACATAAGAATTGTGTGGTTTAATTCAAGTCCTCTCGAGAGACTAAACATATTTCATTTGTTTTTTATATTCACATAAACTCTGAACGTTGTTTACAGCATTTAAATGTGATGCGTGCTTATATGTAACGTAAGAACCAAATGATGTTCATTCTTGGATGTTAACTGACACATTTCAGCTTCAAGAACCAATTAGGTTTCTGTTCACTAAGCACCACAACAAGGACGATAAGTAATAAAATAATGTTATCCCAAAGAGATTTAAGTGTGTAGTTATAGAAGAGTGTAGTTATAGAATATGTGAAATAAAGTTGTTTTCTTGTATATTGCATAAAGTACAAAAGTTATATTAAAATAATTAGCAATTTGGGATTTTGTCAACAAATATGGTCGACCGGAACTTCCCAAGCAGCGCCAAAGAGCTAAGAATCACCAAGTGGTGACACTCAATAGAACATTCCATTGCGACAGCAGCGCCCAGGAACTGATGGGAAGTTCGGATCATTTTACTAACTCGGATCTTTGAGTCTCGTTCATCGAGATGAACAAATCTTTTTTCGAGTCATTTCGTTCATTTCGCTCAATTTGCCAAAATATTATTAAAATGTTACGAATTGCTTCCAAACACATCCACAACTAGCCCAAGGTTGATCACACTACAAACAAGTCAAAAATAAAATGCTATAAGTAAGAGAAAATAATAATTCATTGTTTACCTGCTCTTTTGTCTATGAAGATATTTTTGTCTCTTTGCTCAGCTCACCTCTTCATGTATTCAAATTTCAGTGGTTCGTTCACGTCACACTGACGGTCCATATAATCTCAACCAATGTACACAGTCTGAGCCGAAAGGAGCCATGATTAGCTCACCTTTCGAGTCTTCTGGTTTGTTCATCACGTGACAATGTAAAGAGACATGACTCAAACCTGAGGACTCGAGAAGTGAACGGATTAAATCTCTTTCCGGCTCTAAATGCATAAGATTGGCTTCTGTCTTTCACGTATTGAACGACTTAGACCGAGGACTCGGGAGGTAAACGGATCAACTCTCTTTCCGGCTCTAAATGCATACGATTGGCTTCTGTCTTTCACGTGTTGAACAATTCAGACCGAGGACTCAGGAGGTGAATGGATCAAATCTCTTTCCAGCTCTAAATGTATATGATTAGCTTCTGTCTTTCACGTGATGACCGAGTGACTCAAACAGAGGACTCGAGACATGAACGGATCAAATCTCTTTCCAGCTCTAAACGCATATGATTGGCTTTTGTCTTTCGCGTGATGACCCTGCTGAAAAATCCAGCTTAAACCAGCCTAAGCTGGTTGGCTGGTTTTAGCTGGTCGACCAGCCTGGTTTAAGAGGGGTTTTGGCCATTTTCAGGCTGGTTTCCAGCCATTTCCAGCCTGGTCTTAGCTGGTCAGGCTGGGAGTTAACCAGCTAAAACCAGCTTGACCAGCCAAAACCAGCTGTGTCCAGCTTAAACCAGGCTGGTCAAGCTGGTTTTAGCTGGTTAAAGCTGGTCATTTTCCAGCCTGACCAGCTAAGACCAGGCTGGAAATGGCCAAAACCCCTCTAAAACCAGACTGGTCGACCAGCTAAAACCAGCCAACCAGCTTAGGCTGGTTTAAGCTGGATTTTTCAGCAGGGGAATGACTCAAAAGACTTGAAAAATGAACGAAAACTGCACATCTGTGCGCATGCGTGGATGAACGAATCACTCCCTGAGAGGACTGGTCGTTCCCGGGTCATATTGAAGTTTCGTTCAAAATGAACGTATCGTTCAAGAACGACCCATCACTACCAGCAACAGCCCCGCGATTCCGCCATTTTGGAGTGAAAGCGATCGGCCGTCCATTGGAACTTATTGCTGTCGTGATGGCAAGCAGCTGCCTTGTTTTTTATTTATTTATTTAAAAAGCACATTAAAGCTGAGATACCACCTGAAAGACGACAATACACCACTTACTATCACAATCATCAGCACTTTTACAGACTAATAATATGCTGTTGTTCTATTGGAATTTTCATTCCAAAATGGCCGCCACGTGACAATAGTGGCATCTAGTGGCTGTTTCCCAAATCACACTAGAGTGTCGCCTCTTGGTGATTCTATGCTCTTTGGCAGTGCTCAGCATGATGACGAGACTTACGGCATTCTCAGTCAGTGACGTCGCGTTCTAAACAGTCGATCTACATTCTCATAGAACTTGTCAGTTCTCTCTTAGTGTTGTCAGTTTCTCTCTGTGTTGCTGTTTCTACTTGACCAAGGTGAGTTCAATACCGACGGTACGAGTGGAGCCATGCCAATCTCATGAAGTCCGACTCATGAAGCTTCACTCGGGCTCATCTGTGCTGTATATAATCAAATGGTAGATATTTTGTAAATACACCGTCTTTAGTACCACCAAGCAACATTCCGGGTAATCTGAAGTCCTGACATTTTACCCTACCATCAGATTATGCTACCAACACTGTATTTGGTTTTGAGGTTGGGTTTAGGGATTAGGTAGGTTAGGGCGATATCACAGCTTCACATCATACTACTACATTACAATTTACACTGGTAGCAAAATCTGATGGGTAGCTTATTGCGTCATCAAAATGTGCTACCTACTTTTTGAATAGGAGGTAGGAAAATCTGACAAGGTAGAACAAATCGACAGAAAGCCGGCACAGGCTGGTGCCCGGAGTGCTCGTGCACTCCCTGAGGCAAGGTGGCCCATGCACCCTAGGCAGGGTGCTACACGGGGCTCCGATGACCCTCAGGGAAACACGGGAGGCAAGTAGTGGGACGTGCTGCCTGGGTTATGGTGGGTGGGAGCAGCGATTTTAAACTTCAGTTTACTATATAGTTTAAAATAGAAACATGGTCTGTAATGTCTTAACTGTATGCCTGCTTGTTGTGATGTTTTGCTTTGTTTTTCAGCATGGTTGATGAGCAAAGAAGGTCTATTGTAACTGCGCGTTGCACTGCGGTCAAGCCAGCCGCGCTTCAGAGCAACACGGTGACGCGGTTTATATTTATGAGTGCGCGTGTTATAATGTTTTACTGTTTTCGTTCTGTATTTTCAGAAAGTTTTTCTTCAAGATTGTTGTTTTTGGCTGACTTTGCAAATCAAACAGAATAAAGTATAGTCCCAAACACTGACCCGACTCATGATTTTATTTGTCCTGTACAGTAGGGGAGAGCAGGGACGAAAGTTCCTAAAAGTGGTCTTTTAAAATCAGGTGTTATTTTGTGTCATTGTAGAACAACTCCAATATAACTTCACTTTAAACAAAAGATGCACATTGTTACATTTGACCCCATAGACAGGAACAAAAGTAACACACGGGTGGGTCAGAACCAACACAACAATATTTGCTAGATTTACTGGCTTAATCTTGTTTATCTTAAATATATCTGACTATGATCTTGTTTATGTTCATTGCAAACATATTTTGTTCTTTGTTTTTGCAAAAAAAAAAAATTGTTTATATATATATATATATATATATATATATATTAAATGGCATTTTGATTTTAAATTTAAGTTTCATCAAATGTTTCAAAAGCAATCCAGCAATACAAATGTTCAAATTTTCTAAAATGTTTTAATTATTTTTATTTTTATTGGCAATACGCATTAGTTTTATAAAACATCTGAATCCAAACACTGCAAACTCTAATGTGGAAGTACAAAATAGGGTATAAAATAAGCTATTAGCAGTGGGACAAAAATAACTGTGTTACTTTCGGGTTTTTGGGTTTAAACTCTTGCCATTTAAACCTGAAAGTTTATTTTCAAACTGAAAAACTCTGACATTGCAAACTTAAGGATGTGTTATTGCTCTAAATAACCTGTAGATTGAGCATTAGTGTGACACATAAAAAGAGAAACACATAAGGAAAAAAGACCCACTAAAATAATTTACTTTTTACAAACGGAATTCATTTCTGCATCTGACCACAAGATGGAGGCCATACAGCATAATCCTGTTGGTGAAAGTTTCAAATTAAAATGTTATTTAATTAAAGTGAAGTTTGTGTACATGACAGATAAACTGCTTTGTTTCATTACTAGTTGAAAATCTAAAGCTTTATGAACCAGCAAAGCACAAGCAAAATGGTATCCCTTCCACTGCACCGAGCGCTCAAATTCACTTACTCATTTCATTCACTCCTTTAAGTGGACCATATTAGTGCATTAATGTAGGGAATAGTGGAGGTTACTGGGGGGCGAATTCAGATACAGCATAAGATATGCTTGTAAATGAATCAAATTTTAATCTGTTTTTAAAGTGAGCTTCCCTTTTAAAAGATCGCTCAATTCATGGGCTTATTTTTTGATTATTTTATTCTTATAAATATAGACTTTTGGAGTGACAGGAATATCTACCATTCGATTACATATCTTTACTTTCCAAAGATTTTGGTGTGAATTATCACTTTAAAGGCGACAGTATACACTCACCGGCTTTATTAGGTAGGCTACACCTGTCCAACTGCTCGTTAATGCAAATTTCTAATCAGCCAATCACATGGCAGCAACTCAATGCATTTAGGCATGTAGACATGGTCAAGACGATCTGCTGCAGTTCAAACAGCATCATAATGGGGAAGGAAGGTTATTTAAGTGACTTTGAACGTGGCATGGTTGTTGGTTCCAGACGGGCTGGTCCGAGTATTTCAGAAACTGCAGATCTACTGGGATTTTCACGCACAACCATCTCTAAAGTTTACAGAGAATGGTCTGAAAAAGAGAAAATATACAGTGATATTTCTGTGATATTTTCACGGTTATTCAGTTCTGTGGGTGCAAATGCCTTGTTGATGCCAGAGGTCAGAGGAGAATGGCCAGACTGGTTCAAGCTCATAGAAAGGCAACAGTAACTCAAATAACCACTCGTTACAAGCGAGGTATGCAGAAGAGCATCTCTGAACGCACAACATGTTGAACCTTATGGCAGATGGGCTACAGCAGCAGAAGACCACACCGGATGCCACTGCTGTCAGCTAAGAACAGAAAACTGAGGCTACAATTAGCACAGACTCACCAAAATTGAACTATAGAAGATTGGGAAAACGTTGGCTGGTCTGATGAGTCTCGATTTCTGCTGAACATTTGAATGGTAGGGTCAGAATTTGGCATCAACAACAAGAATGCATGGATCCATCCTGCCTTATATCAACAGTTCAGGCTGGTGGTGGTGGTGTAAAGGTGTGGGTTATTTTCTTAGCACACTTTGGGCCCGTTAGTATCAATTGAGCATCGTGTAAATGCCACAGCCTACCTGAGTCTTGTTGCTGACCATGTCCATCCCTTTATGACCACAGTATGCCCATCTTCTGATGGCTACTTCCAGCAGGATAATGCGCCATGTCATAAAGCGTGAACCATCTCAGACTGGTTTTTTGAACATGACAATGAGTTCACTGTACTCAAATGGCCTCCACAGTCACCAGAATGGGAGATTCGCATCATGGATGTGCAGTCGACAAATCTGCAGCAACTGCGTGATGCTATCATGTCAATATGGACCAAAATCTCTGAGGTATATTTCCAGTACCTTGTTGAATCTATGCCACGAAGGATTAAGGCAGTTCTGAAGGCAAAAGGGGGTCCAACCCGATACTAGTAGGTGTATCTAATAAAGTGGCCGGTGAGTGTATATCTTAATTTGTGACACTATAGGCTGCATATTCACAACAAAGATGTATTTTTATGACACCAGGACTGAGTGGGGTATCATGGGAGTTGTGATCATCATTACATGCTGATGAAACTATGTTGATGGATAAGTATTCTCTTATTATCATGGTAGTATGAAGCAGAGTGAAGGCTCGTACACACCGGGACGCTTTTCGTTTGCGTTTATCGTCAGCGTTTTTCGAGACATATTTCCCGATTCAAACCCAAGCGATTTTCACTGGCGTCAAGCAGAAGAGTATGCAAAATCACTCCTTGACGTTAGATGGCACTACACAACTTTAAACTTCTGACACCCACACAGAAGAAAAAAAAGAGAGAAAGTTGACACGCTTGTTGTTAAAGTTACTGGTGATTCGAACAAGCATGGATGGTTCAAGTAGCAGCTCCAGCTCTAGCGATGGAAAAAATGATTATTGTTCACCAGTGCAATAAGCAGCTCCACGTTCATATCGCCTCTGGGCATCTTCCTCAGTGTGCGCTCTCATTGACAGTTTTGCGCTTTCCCACCGAGCAAAGTTACGTCCAAAAGACGCCTTTTCTACGTCTCTGTCAGACGTTGAAATTACGTCCTCTGAAGAGCCAGAATGAAAGTTTTTATGACGTCTTTTATTTACGTCCTTTCGACGTCTTTTTTCGACGTCCTTTCGCAGTATTTTTGTCTATTTACTTTTATTAATTTTTATTATGTATTTTGTGATTCTTTTGAATGACAAACACCCATAGGACAAATAAACAGACAGTGCACATTAAATTAAAACATGTTTATTTAAAGAACAAACAATCATATATTATACACACACACACACATCCATACATATATATACACACATATACATTTATATACACATATACATACACACATATACATATATATACATACATATATATACACACATATACATATATATATACACACTGTAAAAAATTTGACCTTAAATTCACAGTAAATTACTGGCTAATAATTGCATTACTTTCACAGAAAATTACTGTGTGTAAATTCACAGTAAATTATTGTGAGGTATTTCACAGTACTTTACTATGATTTTGTCACATTAAATTATTGTGAAATTACATTTATATCCCGGATTATTGTAATTTAACAGTTTGGTGCTGTAAAATTTCAAGGCAAATTTAGGTCACCCAAAAATGAAATTGTCATGATTTACTCACCCTCAGGTTGTTCCAATTCTGTTAAATATGATTTTTTTTGTTGAACACATAGAAATAAAAATATAATTTATCTCCCTTTGTGTCAACAAAACAAAAATATTATACAGGATTGAAACAACCTGGGAATGTGTAAATGATGACAGAATCGTCATTTTTGGGTGATCTAAGAAGACTCTAAAATAAAAATAAAAACAAACACACATACATTTTACACATTTATTTAACAGTTTAATGACATCTGTGTAAACATTTCAGAAAATTTTCAAAAGGTGAAGCCTCTCTCCATTTAACCAAAAAATACTGTAAGAACATATTAATAAAAAATCTTCTGACATCATACGTAACATACAAATAAAAAGCAGTGAGAGAGAGTGCGCTCTTGCTCTTTCTCTCTCTCTCTCTCTATATATACATATATATATATATATATATATATATATATATATGTATATATAGAGAGAGAGAGAGAGAGAGAGAGAGAGAGAGAGAGAGAGAGAGAGTCAAAACTGCTTGCAAAATTTGGCAGTCAACTATTCAAGGTCAATCATTCATTCATTCATTTTCTTTTCGGCTTAGTCCCTTTATTAATCTGGGGTCGCCACAGCGGAATGAACCGCCAACTTATCCAGCATATGTTTTACACACCAGATGCCCTTCCAGCCGCAACCCATCTTTGGGAAACACCCATACACTCATTCACTCTCATACACTACAGACAATTTAGCTTACCCAATTCACCTGTACTGCATGTGTTTGGACTGTGGGGGAAACCGGAGCACCCGGAGAAAACCCACGCGAACGCAGGGAGAACATGCAAACTCCACACAGAAATGCAAACTGACCCAGCCGAGGTTCGAACCAGCAACCTCCTTGCTGTGAGGCGACAGCAGTACCTACTAGTCGTACACACTTGCTGGTTGATGTGTCTTCTCTGCTTCTTTGACTTCGTCCGTCTCCAGAATGATGCCCAAACAGCACCTATAAGCAAAAGGGCAGATAAACTGTTAGCTTCATTCAACAAATGAGGTTGTCTGTTCCAAATCACCACTTTCAGTGGGACACTACTGCTGCACTACAGAGCAATATTACTGTTAGCTCAGTTTGAACATGATCACAATACTCTAGCTCAGTCAAACTGCAACCATTTAAACAAAAACATCTAAAAAAAACATTTCCATCACAAACACACAATCAAATAGTCCAACAACAAATAGTGGTTTTGATATACCCAGGCAGAGCATTTCAAAACAGTTGATATGATTTACATCTTACGTTTACAGAGTATAATCTAATGCTGGGTTCACACTTATTGCAAAGTGAACATGTGCATCACGGCACTTGCTCTTGAATACTAGCAGGATGTTTCTTGCATCAAGCAAATTTTTCATGAGTTGAATATTTGGAAAAATAATTGCAAAAAAACTTGATTGAAGTGAATACAATACTTGTAAATGTGTTGTATTCATTTCAATCAAGTTTTTTTTGCAAACATTTCAAATATTTTTTCCACATGTTTTGCGTTTCGCTTAATTTGAGCTGCCCAGTGAAAATTCCCCACTATTTATGCATCTGCAATGACTTGTATGTAATCCACTCACCTGAATAGGTACAGTAACTTTACATTTGGTATAAGAGCTCCATCCTTTTAAAGACAGCGTCCTCTCTGGTCTCCAGCAGACACACAAATTGAGTCTGCAACACACCCCTTTATAACAAGGGCACAAGGGGAGTCATGACTTGTGCTCCTATACATTCCTTGTTTAACCCCCCAAAACAAGCCCTCAGGTACAATATTAAATGTAGACATTACCTGAAATTCCAGAGTGCAAAAGGGATCTTCAGGATACTTCAATTTCAGACCAGATCCAAAGCCAGTTGTGAAATCCAGGTGAGGTCCCATGACCACTCGACCCTCCAAGGAATAAGACTGTTTGTTTGATGTTCTATTGCTGGGGAAAGAAAGACTAAATTAGAGGTGTTTGTGAATTATTAAATTTGTTTGTAGAAATAAAGTTGATGTTCCATGCACCGCCTGCATTGAAAACCAAGCAAACAAACACACACGCCCAGTAAAATTGCTAATAAAAACAAAGACTATAGTTTAAAAAATCTTAGTCTAATATTTACTACTACTGGAAGTACTGGAGGAACTTCTGGAAGAAGTAAAAGAGTTTGTACATGAAACTGCTCACAACAAATCTGTGAACAACTTGACATTTAAAAATCTGATAAAAATGAGGAAGGCATCAAAATTACCTTGAATAATCAAGCGAGGGGTGATTGGTAGCATCAGTTTTTCAACATCAGTGGCTGTGGCTGCAAAAAATATGAATATAAGAGTAAAATAAGACTCAACAGAACATACACAAACACACACACACACACACACACACACACACACACACGTGTATGTATGTATACATGTATGTATGTATGTATGTGTATATGTATGCATGTATGTATGTATATAGGTTTAGATTGTGAAAATGACTTCAGGTTAAATTTGTGTACTCAGCATGTACACTCACCTCACACTTCAGCAATAACTATCAGGTACACCTGAACACCTAAAAATAAAATGTAGTTAGTGACACATACACAATAAGTTCTCATTAGTAAATGTTAGTAATGCATTAACATTACCAGTGAGAAATAGACAATTAACATGTACTCTGAGTAAGTTTAAAATCATTCAACTGAATTGTATTATCAGCTCCATTTAATTAAACAGTTCAGACTTGTTTCATAATGCGTTTAGTTTAATTAACTTGTGAACAAAATTAACGTTAGCCATAACGAAGGTCAAAATGACTAACGTTAAAGTTACCTTACCAGAGCTTACCTTAACTGTATAGTCACTTCACCTTTACTTCAGTCTTGTACTGAAATAGAGAATGCAGTTAACACGAAGTTAATTAAAGAAAATTACCTTTCTTTTTTCAGGAACAAACGTTATGCTGTCTAATACCTCACAAACACTACATTCGCCGGCCCCCGTCTGGCGTCGGTTAATTTCTTGTTTAAACATTGGCGCGCTCAAACCGTTTACTAATAGCGTGGGACCTACAACCAAAGTTACTTGGTTAATTCTGTTAAATGACATGCACTATACAGTAATACATACAAAACAATCATTTAACGGACAAAAGTCACATTTTAACACTTACCGAGGATGAATCCGTTGGATGAAAGGACGACAGGCAGGTGCAGTTCAAACCAAATGCAGGCGATGCCTGTAGTGACGGAGCTTGTTTGCGGTCGAGTCGAGTCGGTTCTACGAATCGGCTCCTTTAAGTGAACAGTGAAGATTCGAATTCGCCTGAAACTGATTCATTTTTGTATAATATTGTAAGACGCAAACATATAATTCACTAATATTTCATCATACTGCTCGGTTACACGCAATATATACACTAGTTGTACACTAACTGCATGCTGCCATGATGAATATGAGCTTATGAACACGTCTGATAAAATATCTGAATCTGATTCAATGTCAAGCGAGCACTGATCCGAAGCAGTGCAAAAAGGGATATTGATTACAATATAGTACGGACTTTCACTCAAACACAAGAATGCGTGTAACTTAAAAATAAAAATCAGCCGTCTACGTCCAAAATGGGTCAGTTTTAAACGTTGAATTCATGTCCAAAAGTGGTCGCAGTCCGACGTCAGTATGTTGACCGCATTTGTACGTAGAATTGACGTGCAGATATGGTCTCGGACGGACTGACGCAAAATATACGTGATCTGCACGTCCGCACAACGTCTAGTGTTTGGTGGGTTAGCGCCTCCAAGTGCTGTTTACTGTAACTTCAGCAGCTCCGTGCACGTGAACAAAAGTGCCAATCTGATTGGTGGAGAGGCTGAGGCGTTTCTTTAAAAATGACACTTTTACGCCTGCCAATTTGCGTGTTGGTGTGCACGATCACATTGGCGCCCTTTATTTAGTCACGAGGCGTTAAACTTCGACGGAAAACGTGAGCAAAAAGCGTCCCGGTGTGCACAGGTCTTAAGGCTGAAAGCTTTTAAAGTAAAACAAGAGAGCTAAAGCAATTGCTGATAAAAGACAAGCAGGACGCGATATAAAATCAGCAGAGCTTTTATTATCCCACAGTCCACTGCTTTTGGATCTTCCAGTCATGATCATGAGGAAAAAGTGGCATTGTTTTTTTCGTACTTTATAGGCTACATTATACATTTCTGTTATTATGAATTGTAAAAACATATTAAAACTTCTTCTTTGTTTCTTTGATTTATATAAAACAAAACTGAAAATCATGGCAATGCAGTGGTGCAGTAGGTAGTGCTGTTGCCTCACAGCAAGAACGTCGCTGGGTCGCAGGTTCGAACCTCAGCTGGGCTGGGTCAGTTGGCGTTTCTGTGTGGAGTTTGCATGTTCTCCCTGCGTTCGCGTGGGTTTCCTCCGGGTGCTCCGGTTTTCCCCACAGTCCAAAGACATGCAGTACAGGTGAATTGGGTAAGCTAAAATTGTCCATAGTGTGTGAATGTGTGTGTGGAAGTTCCCAGAGATGGGTTGCGGCTGGAAGGGCATCCGCTGGATAAGTTGGCGGTTCATTCCGCTGTGGCGACCCCGCAAGGGACAAAGCCGACAAGAAAATGAATGAATGAAAACTGTAAATCGAGGATATATGATGTCATTAGCATATCCACACAGGAAAATTGCTAATTCGTCCGGATTTTAACATTCTTCGAAACATTTGAGATAATCTAACTACTTAATCTAGCAAAATATATAACACTGTTTTAGTAGTTTTTAGAAATTCTAATGTACAATTGTATAGAGTTGGAATTTGGGAAAGTTTTTTAAAACAGTGTTCACTGGCTGCACACATTAGACAGGTTGATCTTCAATGACAATGTGTGCTTTAGAAGAAACAGTCCATTTGTCATTCACTGAGCTGTGCAGATATGCAAGATGCCAGGAAGAACATCATTCTAGCCTCCATCGGGGACTGCCAAGGCTTTGGGCAAAATCATCCCAGAACTCAGTGAGTAAATGAAGGCACTTATAACAAATGCTGTGTAAATGAAATCAGTGCAGTTTTATGGAAGAACTTTCTCTGCAGGAGTGTTTATGACTGCGCACTTCAGCCAACACTCCTAATAGGCAGACAGATAGATCTACAAGCCAGCCAAAAGTTTGGGATAACTAAGATTTTTGTTTTAGCTGTTAATTTTATTTTCTGAAGAAAATAAGAAGAAAAATCACTGTTTTTATAGATTATAAAAGTATGAGGGACCATGAGAAGATCAAGTCGCTTCAGTCTTTAGGACCCTGATATCAAATATCATCAACTATATCTGTACTATATCTATATATTTTAAACAATATACAAGATGAAAGTGAATTAAGAGTGTGTGCTTTCTTATTCATTCATTGTAAAAAGGTATAGGGTATCTAGCATGTGTGTATAATAATGTAAGTATATTTTTCCTGCACAACAATATTTCATCATCTGATAACAATCTTAACTTTTTTCCCTCAAGGTATCCATGTCTGATACACAATGATAACAGTGATGATAGAATCATCTGCTCAAACGGAACCCTTCCAAATTCCAAAAGGTAACAAATTATGCTTTAATCATTATAATGGTTATTAAAATATCAGGAGAGGTTTATACAGAGATCCACATAGATCTGGGTGTGAATGTGTTAGACCAGAATGTGTAATAAATGGAGAAACATGCATGATTTTAAAGGTTAAAGAGGTATAAATAGGCCCACACTGAATCTGCGCACGCAGAATTCCGCAGATTTTTAGCCCATCATTAATTCTGTTTATTAACTTGAGTAAATGTGTGTAAATCTGAATTTATTCAGTTTTTAAATTACACATATTTCACATATTAAGGTTTCAGTTATGAGACTCCCAAAATAATTCCACAGAAATCCGCAGATTTTTACCAAAATTCTCAGCAGAAATTGCAAAAAACGTTATCAGCATTGCCCACACTCATCACAGCTACCAAGCCGACCAATAACAGCTTGCGCTATGCGTCGGTGTGATGTGTAGTTACATTTTTCGAGAGGTAAGCATCAGCATCGGTGTCAGCCACATCGAAGGCTATGCGACCGCACGAAGGCTGCACCGGACCATACGCGTGCACTTGACGCAGAAGTATAAATTAGCCTTAATGTGGCAGATGGTATATGTACTGTAACTAAACACTGATCAACTTCAGTCTTAGAACACATAAAACATAAAGAGGAAATTAGGGCAACAACAATGTTGCATATCTAAAACTGTTCTACAAATAATTTTGAAAAGATCAAGTGACCTTGAATAGTATTGGTGATTAAAGATTTTTTTAAAGATATCCATTAACATAAAAAATTAACTGTTCTAATAAATTATATTTAAAAACATTTTATTTGTATTAACGATTGTTAATATTGCTGTTTTTACTGTATTTCTTAGCACAAAAGACTGCTTTCAAAAAATTATTATGACATTTTTAAGCTTTTGCTTTAGCCATTTGATTCTTTTCACATTTGTTGGAATTTGGAGCAGAAACAATTCTGACTCAGAATAGAATTAATTACATTGACATGACAACTAACACATTTAAAGATAATTAAAAAAGAATAAATATTCAAATAGGGCAATGCAGTGGCGCAGTAGGTAGTGCTGTTGCCTCACAGCAAGAACGTCGCTGGGTCGCAGGTTCGAACCTCGGCTGGGCTGGGTCAGTTGGCGTTTCTGTGTGGAGTTTGCATGTTCTCCCTGCGTTTGCGTGGGTTTCCTCCGGGTGCTCCGGTTTCCCCCACAGTCCAAAGACATGCAGTACAGGTGAATTGGGTAAACTAAATTGTCCATAGTGTATGAGTGTGAATGTGTGTGTGGACGTTCCCAGAGATGGGTTGCGGCTGGAAGGGCATCCGCTGCGTAAAATCGTGTGGATAAGTTGGCGGTTCATTCCGCTGTGGCGACCCCGCAAGGGACAAAGCCGACAAGAAAATGAATGAATGAATGAATAAATATTCAAATACACTTAAAAAATCGAGAAAGGTATAAACGGAGGTCCGAGCCCGCTCCAAGTGGGTGTGACTGAGCTGGAGTTTTTATTTATGTAATGTCTTATATATGACACGGAGTCCAACATTGTGTTTCACTAACGTCTACACCTACCCCAACCCTATTAATTGTCGATCAATTATCTATTAATCTTAAGTTGAGTTTTATGATTAAATAAAATCATAAGTAAAATTACTAATCGTCTTTTACAGTGAAGTATTTTTATATTTTATTCATCTTTGTAGTATGTACAACAAAGAATATATGGTATGTTCAACAGACGTTATGTTAAAAATCACATTTAGCAAGTGCTCTTCTGTCTCCAGCATAGTGATTTCACTTCTAATCTTTTGCTTAAGTATAATTCATATATGCACTCTGTGATTTCTTGCTATTGGAAGTCTCAGTGTTCAGTGTCATAGAGCTGCCAGTAGACCTGCAAAAAGCCTGTAATCATCACTTCATCTTTCCTCTTGTGATCTCAGATGACTTTACTCAGCATGTTATTATGTGGAGAACTAGCCGTGATGTTGATGAGTCACTGGATCTGAACCACTTATTTTCCATCATACATCTCAGTGACAAGACAATAAATTCGTCTTTTTATTTAGTTCAAAGAGCAAGTGATTTTTGGCATAATTTGTCACAACATTGCTCTTTTCAGGTGAGACTCTGCATGCAAAAATAAAAATAGATATTTTTTTTATTTCATGCACATGAATTTTCAAGTGTTGTTTCAGTCTAATGTAAAGAAAAGATCCACAGTATACAATATATACACCTTAAACTTGATTCATATCTGTATTCTGAAGGGTTTTAACAGAGGGATATGTTCATATACAATTTCCCTGAATATGTTAACAATTAATAAAATAAAAAAATAAATTTGCCTGAATATATACTACATTTGATTCTACAATAAAATTAAATTTTAAAAAAGAATGTGAAAAGTATTTCTTTTCTGGTAGTTTGAAGCATTTTCTGAATTCAAGAGTGATATAAAGATAAACACAAAAAAAGGATTTTTAACCTGACCTCATCCAATGTTCAAATAGTTGTGCTATTTATGTATGTAAATTACTGCATAATTAAATAATGGTTATTTAGCATGTGTAAACATAATATTTTAAAACACTTTTAATACCCAAAATGTTCACAATTATTTGTATATTAGTCAACTATAGGGAAGTTGATAATAATTAGTTTGTTTGTTTTTTATCTGCACTATGTTGCCTTTTATTTATTTATTTATTTTTATTATTTTTTTTAATTTAATTTTTTTTTTTTTAAAGATTTAATTTTGGCCTTTTTGCCATTTATTAAATAGGACAGTATGGAGACAGGAAGCGAACTTGGAGAGAGAGAGGGGGGTAGGGTAGGGAAATGTCCTCGAGCCGGGATTCGAACTCGGGACGCCCTGACGTGCTACTGCACCATATGTCGACGCGCTAACCACTAGGCTATTGTGCCGACAACTATGTTGCCTTTTAAATAAAGTCTGTTCATTCTGCATATTTAACACCTCCATTCAGCCCTTTTGGGCATCCTAGCCCTCAGCAGAAATCTGTGGTCCTTTAGTTAGTCTCCAGTCACATTGAACATGTTTTTTTTTTTTTTTTTTTTTTGCAGTAAGAGGCGCCTTTTGGTTTTAATTTTTCTATTTGCAGTGATTGTTTTGCATGCTGTTCATGCGAATCGGGTGGCTCACATTTTAACCACCTACTGCGTCTCGCATTTTTGACGTTAGAATAGACAGTGGAAAAAAAGTCAAATCTGTGCAGAAAATGCACCCAATGTCATGCACTCCAGCACCAAGACTGTTCATATACTGGTTGCCTAGCAACATAAAAAGCGCAGAGCGGTGCGACTGAAACCTGAACTGAACTCAGAACTGAAAAGCGTGTTCGATGTGATTGGCTCCTTACCCTTTACTTGTCTCAAACTTCCTTTTCTGTTAAACACAAAAGAAGGTGTTTAGAAATATGTTGGAAAGCCATGTAACCATTGACTTCCATAGTGTTTGTTTTTCCTTCGATGGAAGTGAATGGTTACAGGTTTCTAAAATGTTTCAAAATACCTTATTTTGTGTTCAACAGAAAAAAGAAACTAAAGATTCAGGACAAAAGTTTAACAAATTATTTACAGAATTAGAGACTAGATGGATAAACACAAGAAAGGTCTTTTTAAAGTCTACGTAAAAATGACCTTTTCATATATATATTTTATCACTCTGTGTTTTTAGAAGTAATGCTGTTTGCTTATTATTGTGATGTCATGATCAAGATGCTTATGTTAATGTGGGTGATCTTGAGACACAATGAAGTTCTCTGTTTTGCTTTTTTGAGTCATGTTTGTCTTTCCATCCAGCTTTTGACAATTGAAAGATGTTATAAAACCAACTCAAATGTTTTTGGATAAAAAGGAGACAAACTCATATGAAATAAATGAAATATATATACATCTTTTCACAAACCGAGAAAAGAAGCAAGTATGTCTGCTTAAGATACTTAAAAATAAAGGCTATGAAAAGGTAGCTCTTCCACATTTATCACATTTATTTAGTAATTCAAACAACTGAATATTGCCAAATGAATTGCATAATTCAAAATGTTGTGCAAATTATTTTTGGTGCATGATGAAATTAAAGGGGACATTACTAAATGTCATATACCTTTTGGGGGTTTCTGCAAGTATGAAAATCAGTTTAAAATGTGTTAAAAAGTTAAGATGCCCTTATATAAATTAAGGTCTTAAAAATAAAGATTGTTTTTTTTTCTGATTATTTCTTTTAGATACAGATATTCTTAAATCAAAATACAACTACTTTAGGTGAAAAATAAAGAAATTAAGTCTTGCATTCTGAGAAATAATAATAACGATGATAATCATTAAGGCAGTATCTGTAAATAAGATTTGAAATTAGGTTACCTTTTTTTAAGTTGATTTTCCTGAGCCCACATACAGTATATGTAGTCTTGCTTTAATCATAAACCTGTATCAGATTGATCAGTTTCACTATAAACTGAAACAGAAAGAGAAATGCTGAAGAATGTTACATTACAATCTGACCAGAAAGTAAAGTCATTTCCATATTCTAGTTTTTTGGAGAAGTGTAATTCAAACAGTAAATAATCCTTTTTAATGAAAGGAATTAAAAGTAATGGAGTTGTAATTTCAAACTTTGAAGTGTTGCTTATACAACATTTTATTTGCTTTAATGTTTTCCTCGTAGGAGTCAGTATTGCGACCCTTTGAAATAATTTATTACATTTCATTCACTTGGTATTAACAATGTCTTCAAAAAGTCTTTAATTTTATCGTCATAAAACCTGCAGAAAACATTTTTTAAAGGTGCAGAGTGTTTTTTTTACCGTCATGTAACTTTTAATAGCTAACAAAATACTACTTTGACAAAAGAGCTCCTTTAATATTCTACTTTTAATGTAGTCATTATTTTGGATCCTGCTGTTGAACTAAACTAACAGAAGGTCTGGAAAATTATGCAGTTACAGAATAGAGACGCTGCACGCGATTTGGATCACTCTGCCTTTGCCAATCACAGTCAGTGGCGTAAAGATGCACCTTTACTACCGTAAATCCCAGAAACGCAAACGCACACTCAAAAATAGCGAGCTTAAATGTTGCCCGATTAAACACTAGGCAACAGCCGTTGCTGTTAAATGTATTTTTAACAACATCGATTAAACTGTTAAGTCATCGATGTTTGTGAAAGTGCCCCAGCCGGTGCGATGCGCGCAAGTGAGGGGCTTTATACTAAACAATCCCGGTAAGAAGGAGCCGCAGTTGCCCCTTCGTGTTTATTTCTGCTCTGGAGCTTGGCTGTTCCGCTACGAAGACGCATTTAATCCTCTCTAAGAAAATAAACAGCGTCTGTTGAGGTACTGTATTAACAAATGGCATGCAGATGCGCGTAACTCGTCCTTGTCCTATATTATAGACTGTCATAGTGATAATCGAAGGCGTCAGTCGTTGATTCGGTCCCACAAGTGTTCAGTTTATTAACTTCAGAGGTCGGCATTGAAGGCACGCGGTTAAATCAGTGTTCATGCCGGACTTTGAGCATTTCAGATTTTCCTACTCCAGAATGAATCCAGTATTGGGGGAGAACGCGTACTCGTTTCAGCAGAACCAGCTGACGGGCTTTGCGGACTCCGCGTCTTCGGGCCACTGGACAGACCCAGCGGGCCTCTACCTGAGCGAACACTCGGGTGGCATCGGGCAGGATGGGCTGGACATGGGCGCTTTACCGCCTCCGGGATCGCCGTATCTACACCTGGGTAACTATCTGCACCGGGTGTCTCCACCTCCTCCTGCCGCCACGGCCCTTCGGAACGACCTAGGATCCAACATTAGCGTCCTCAAAACTCTGAATCTGCGCTTTCGCTGCTTTTTAGCCAAAGTCCACGAACTGGAACGCCGGAATAAAGTGTTGGAAAAGCAACTGCAACAGGCTTTGGATGAAAACGCGGAGTGCGCGGAAAATAAAAAGCCTTTGACGCGTGATGTGGGAGTCCAGACGGGCTTCGTTGGATTGATTCCCATCAGGCCAGATTTGATTCCCATCCAGAACGCGAACGACACCGCGTATCTGTCTGGAGGCCTGCTGTCTCCGACTCCCATCATCCCTCTCGAGCCCACTAACAGGACAGCAGTCGAAAACTTTCTAAACCCGTCCAAACTGACAGACTCCAATTTCAATCTCACCCCAAATTTCCCCATCAGCCCGATTGATCCTACTCCAAAGCCCTTTAGTAATATAAACGGGAAGTATGTCAGTACTGGGATCGGTTGCACCAGCAACCCTCCTCCCAGATTTCACCCCGGTTCTGCGTGGTCGTACAATCAGAGGTTCGGCACCGGGCGTGAGTCGCGGGTCTCGGGTCCTGGCGTGTCCTCCTCATGGGTGCCTCCAGACGGAGTGGGTGTCCAGATCGACACCATCACACCGGAGATTCGGGCCCTGTATAATGTGCTCGCCAAGGTGAAGAGGGAGAGAGACGAGTACAAACGGAGGTTAGTAACTATGCAATGATGTGTTCCTATAAATGTATGTGTAAAACTTCTGATTGCGCACTTTACGCAAACCTTAACGCAGCTTTTTGCGCGCTCTGTAGCTGCGTTTTCATGTCAGATTTGTTTGTTTCTTATGTGTGGTCAATACTTTCATTTGTCAGTTTTTTATTTGATCTAAAAGTTAAGAAAATACCAACAATTTATAGTAATTTGGCTTTTACATTTATTATTGCTTCATTTCTAAGTCGTTTTGGACAGAAGCTCTGTAGCTGCGTTTTCCTGTCAACTTGATATTCTTTCATTTCTCTTTTTTCATTTTATCTATATATTAAGAAAATTCTAACAATTTAAAATTAATTTGGCTATATTATTATTATTATTATACATATAACCTAATTTGTAACATGGTTGGAAAAAAATCTCCTGCTAAATGACTAGATGTATAATTATTATTATTATTATTATTATTATTATTAGTAGTAGTAGTAGTAGTAATATATGTATGTTGTTGTTGTTGCATGAATAATGTTTATTATAGCTATTAAATGCAGCAATAATTCTGGAAAAGAATAGATTTATAATTGATTTCTCTTTTATAATTGATTTAAAATAATTTTCCTAATTTTTGGGAGGGTTGAAATATACACTGTAAAAAATGTTCAGATTTTCACAACATGTTACTGTAACTTTTCACAGTAAATTACATTAGTATCATTTTACAGGACTTAAAAATTCACAGTATGTGATGTATTCATAATTTTATTGTGAAATTAAGGCAGGTATGGCAACGCAGTGGCGCAGTAGGTAGTGCTGTTGCCTCACAGCAAGAACGTCGCTGGGTCGCAGGTTCGAACCTCGGCTGGGCTGGGTCAGTTGGCGTTTCTGTGTGGAGTTTGCATGTTCTCCCTGCGTTTGCGTGGGTTTCCTCCGGGTGCTCCGGTTTCCCCCACAGTCCAAAGACATGCAGTACAGGTGAATTGGGTAAGCTAAATTGTCCGTAGTGTATGAGTGTGAATGTGTGTGTGGAAGTTCCCAGAGATGGGTTGCGGCTGGAAGGGCATCCGCTGCGTAAAATCGTGCTGGATAAGTTGGCGGTTCATTCCACTGTTCATTCCGCTTGTCGGACAAAGCCGACAAGAAAATGAATGAATGAATGAATGAATTAAGGCAGGTTGCATGATTACAGCAAATTACTGTAAAAAGGGCTATATCTTTTGCATTTGGAATTCAACTCTTTATTTCATTCAACATAGACATAAATACAAATTAACTTTTATGCTAGTATTGGCACTTTTTGGATATTTAGAAACAACAGAATGTTATTGCAGCTACAAAAGCAATTTGGTTACATCTTCAAAAATAACTTGAAAGAAAATCATCCTGTTTTGAAACAACATGAATGTCAAAGTAAATTTTCATTTTTGGGTGCACTGCACCTTTATTTAGTTTTATAAGGTTTACATGGAAATATGAAATAATTTTTAATGAACATAACTTTGTGCTTAGCCAAAAACATGATAAACTGGAACAAAAGTAACTGATTCATAAAACCAAACACTGTTAAACACCCAAAATTATTTAAAAGTCTGGGCAAATGTCAGAATGAATACCAGAGGAAAGTCTCTTTCACAGTAAAATATAGTTCATTCTACAAGATTATACTGTGAAATCACAGTAATGGACTTTACTATCTACTGTGAAGTTACACTATGGCTGTAATTTCACAGTAATTTAAAGTAACAAAATTACCGTAAATTACTGTGAACTACCTCACGGTAATTTGCTGTGAATTTACATGCAGTATTTTACCATGAAAGTAATGCAATTATTAGTCAGTAATTTACTGTAAATTTAAGGTAAACATTTTTTACAGTGTAATGTTTCTGTAAAGTGGGATAAACATTTCCTATTGTAATCTTTTACTTTTTTTTTTACTTTGCTGTCATTAACATGTTTAGAGAAATATAATGGATGCATTCATCTAATTATTAATTTTGTTTCAGCTTAGTCCCTGATTTATCAGGGGTCACAACAGCAGAATGAACCACCAAATACAATTCAGAGCCAATTATTATCTAACATATTGTAGTGGGGCTTATTACTACTAATACTTCTGCTTAACATTATAACAATTATTATTAATTCCTGCAATAATTCTTGTATTAAATAATTGAATTATAATTTACTTTAGATTTATAATTATTTAAAAAAAAATAACATTTAAAGTTTTTCATTGATTACTTTTTAAATATTTACAGTACCTATTTGTCTTAAAATAAAAAAAATAAAAGAGTTCAAAATCAGTATACTTCAACATATTGTAATAGTAAAATCAAGGCTTACCCCTTTTCTAGGTTTTAAAACAAACAAATTTCTATAATGCCAAACTTTATTCATTTTGACATTAATAGCTTTATTTAGCAGATTCATAACCAAATCACCATAGACTAAAGTGCACATACAGGTTAATAACTGAATATTCTTAATATATCAAACAATTATTTCAATATTCAATAACTTTTTAATAATATTCATAATCTTAAGATATCTTGAGATAACTAAAGCCACTGCCCTCTGCCACCCTCATGAAAATGTTCTGTGGTTAAAAATAAATGCAGATATTTTACACATTTTATAGGAATTTTTTAATATGTTTGCACTGATTGGGTATTATTTCACATTTGTTTTTTAGCCAGAAAAGTCTGTTACATGCAAGTTAACATTGATTTGAGGCATTATGAAGTAACCTTTCATTCATAAACAGAATCACTGTTATAAGCTTGTTCATGCTTTTATGACTTCTAGACTGGATTACTGTAATGCTTTGTTTGCTGGTTGCCCAGTATCCTCTGTTAATAAACTTCAGTTAGTAAAATGCAGCTGCCAGAGATTTTACCAGGTCAAGAAAATGTGACCATATCACCCCAATTTGATTGTAATGCAATAATGTGCACCTTTTGTAAAGCTCCTTTGAAACAATAATTATTGTAAAAAGCACTATACAAACAAACTTGAATTGAATATAATTGAATAGTGGTGGTGCAGTGGGTAGCGATGTTGCCTCATAGCAAGAAGGTTGCTGGTTTGAGCCCCGGCTGGGTCAGTTGGCATTTCTGTGTGGAGTTTGCATGTTCTCCCTGTGTTGGCGTGGGTTTCCTTCGGGTGCTTCGGTTTCCCCCACAGTCCAAAGAAAATAGGTGAATTAGGCAAGCTAAATTGGTAGTAGGACATTTGTGTGAATGAGAGTGTATGGGTGTTTCCCAGTGATGGGTTGCAGCTGGAAGGGTATCCGCTGCATAAAACATATGCTGGATAAGTTGGCGGTTCATTTCGCTGTGGCGACCCCTGATTAATAAAGGGACTAAGCCAAAAAATAAAATGAATAAATGAATAATTAAATAATATATAAAAGTATATACAGTTGAAACACTGTGTTGAAGTTTACATACACCGTATAAAAAGGCACATAACTATTAAAAAAAAAAGTCAGATGTTAATGTGACTAAACTTTTTCTCTTTTAGGTAAGTTAGGGTTATCATATTTGTTTCTGTTATGCTTAATAGCAGAATAATAAGAGAGATATTTTTTGAGAAATTGTTATAACTTTTCTTGAAAGTCAAGTTTACATACAATAAGATTATTATGCCTCTGAAAAAGCTCAGATGATGGTGTCAAGGTTTTGGAAGTTTCTGATTGGCTAATTGACAACATTTGCATTAATTGGAGGCACAACCGTAGAATAGTATTTAAGGAAAACCTCAAACACACTGCTTCCTTGTGTGACAACATGGGAAAAATCAACAAGCCAGAATCAACAAAAATTCTTTCTAAATTACACTGGGAAAAAGACACATTTTTGGAGACATGTCTTGTGGTCTGATGGAACTAAGACTGAACTGTTTGGCCATAATGACCAGTGTTACACTTGGAGGACAAAGGGGAAAGCTTACAAGCTTAGGAACACCATCCCAACTGTGAAGTATGGGGGCGGCAGCATCATGTTGTGGGGCTGTTTTGTTGCAGGAGGGACTGGTCCACTTCACAGCATAGATGGCATCATGAAGAAAGAACATTGTGTAGAAATACTGAAGCAACATCTCAAGACATCAGCCAGGAAATTAAAACTTGGCCACAAATGGGTCTTTCAAACTGACCATGACCCTAAGCATACTACCAAATTAGTACAAATGTGCTTTAAGGACAACAGACTGAATGTTTTGGAGTGGCCATCACAAAGCCCTGATGTCAATCCTACAGAAAATTTGTGGGCAGAGTTGAAAAAGCTTGTGCGAGCAAGACAGCCAACAAATCTGACTCAGTTACACCAATTCTGTCAGGAGGAATGTGCCAAAATTCCTGCAAACTATTGGGAGAAGCTTGTGGAAGGATACCCAAAACATTTGACCAAAGTTATACAGTTTAAAAGCAAAGCTAAAAAAAAAACATGTAAAACATGCAAATGTAAACTTTTGACTGTCTAGAAATAATAAAAAAATCTCCAAAAAAAATTCTCTCGTTATTCTGGCATTTAGCAAATGTTAATGATTTAGGTAATCCTAACGGACCTAAAATAGTAATTGTTTAGTAAAAAAGTATGTTCCTTTTTTTAGTGTATGTAAACTTCTGGTTTAAACTGTATATATTTCTCAGCTTTTATTTACATTTGAACAAAAACTGTGTCAGAATTTGCCAGAGGTTTGCCAAAAAAAATTGCCTAACAAATTGCTAAAAAATGTAAAATAAATCCGGAGCTTTTTGTACTTTTTTTTTTTTTTTATTATTATTTCTAAACATAATTTCATTGTTTTGCTAAGATCATTTGACATTTAAAAAGTCTAAACAAAAGGATATAATACATAATGGGGTATATGTGGAAGTATGCTAAAGGACTTTTAATTTGTCAGTAACATGGGTCAAGCGCATCCGGTGAACGTAAATGTTTTATGTTCAATCAACTTTAAAATTGTAAAAACCATTAACTTAATGGATTTGCATTGGGACGACATAAAGGGATTGTGTGTAACCCAGCATTTTTTTTTTCAGTTTAGGCTTATGGCCCATTTCCACTGAGTGGTACGGTTCGGTTCGGTACACTTTTATGGCCGTTTCCACTGTCAAAAGTGTACTGAACCGAACCGTACCACTTTTTCGGCACCCTTTCAAAAGGGTACCAAACACGAGAAAGGGTACCAAAAGGTGGAGCTACACGCGCAGCTCAATGCTGATTGGTTTACAGAGATACGTCACAATCTCGTGGAGCTAGCCAGAATGAAAACAAAAGGAACCACCATGTTTTTTAAATACACAACCACTTTCCCCTATACATACAGTGAGTAGATGATTTATTTAAAAAAAATTGTATTTACTTACACAAAAAAGAATATTTTTTGTTTGCTCGAACTACTTATTTATTATTATTACTAGTTTTTTGGGGGGCCAACTTAATTGTTTTATGTTCAATCTACTTAAATTTGTTAAAACTAAAAAGTTAGCTTAATTCTTTCAGGTTTACCCAACACAAATCGATCAACACAGGCTGATTTATACTTCTGCGTCAAGCACCTCTTAAGAAATGTAACTACACGCCGCAACAACGCGTATCACATGTTCTGTGATTGGTCGGTTTGGTATCTGTGGCGAGTGTGTGCGGCGCTGAGAGCAGCAAGCCTGTTGGAGCGAGTGTTTACAAGTAATGAAGGAGCTCCAGATGGAAACGTCTGTTTTGTGTTTACCTGATGATAAAAGTTGTTGCACGTCTCCCGGTTCCTGCCTCTAAATGAGCGCGTTTTAGCTACTTGTACATTAAGGTAGCGTTCAGAAAAAACAAAACACCCACGAAGAAACTCGACACAGAGGGATGTCCCAAGACAAATCGACTAAATTAGCTTAATCGTTTTTACAAATGTAAGTGTATTGAACATAAAACAATTGTCCCCCCAAAAATGTAACAATTGTGTTGTTTTAAGTCATTTTAAATAAATAGTTTGAACAAGCAGCAAAAGACATTTATTGAGTGTGTACATACAGTGAGTAGATGATTTCTTTTTATTTATTACTTACATAATTATGTTTTTTTTTTGTTTTTTTTTTAATGAATGTTTATAATTAATGTTTAATTAATGTATTATTATCAGTATTATTATTAGGGATGTCCCGATCAGGTTTTTTTACCCTCAAGTCCGAGTCATTTAATTTTGAGTATATAGCGATACCAAAACCCAATGCGATACTTCTAGAATACATGAAAAAGAATAAAAAATGAAGAAACAGATCCAGGATGTTCCTTATTTTTATTTAATTCACCTTATTTTAACATTTCAACAACTCTGTTTACAAACAGAGCATTTCTGTGAGGTAGCTTGAACAATCAAGTAATAAATAACATAAACTATTCACCTCCCAAGGTTTACACTCCCAAGTTTACATATCGCACAGTTTGCTATGGCAATGTTGTCGTCATTAACTTTATAATACCTCCAGACTGCAGTCGTTGCTAGATCAGATACGGCCTGAAGTTAACTAGAATTATTTATATTATTTATTAAATTTCCCATTAATTGTAGTTTATTAACCTCTACCCCTATACCCAAACCCTAAACCCAACTGTCACAGTAATGTAAAAATATTAATTATTGTTATACAGTGTCACAAAAATGATGCTATATATATGTAAAAAAGGTTTGTGTGTATGTATGTATGTATGTATGTATGTATGTATGTATGTATATATATATATATATATATATATATATATATACATATATACATATATATATATATATATACATATATATATATATATATATATATATATATACATATACATATACATATATGTATATATATATATATATATATATATATATATATATATATATATATATATATATATATATATATATATATATATATATACATACATACATACATACATACATACATACATACATACATACATACATACATACACACAAACAGACCTTTTTTACATATATATAGTTGAAGTCAGAATTATTAGCCCCCTTTGAATTTTTTTCTTCTTTTTTAAATATTTTCCAAATGATGTTTAACAGAGCTAGGAAATTTTCACAGTATGTCTGATAATATTTTTTCTTCTGGAGAAAGTCTTATTTGTTTTATTTCGGCTAGAATAAAAGCAGTTTTAAATTTTTTAAACACCATTTTAGGGACAAAATTATTAGCCCCTTTAAGCTATATTTTTTCTCGATAGTCTACAGAACAAACCATCATTATATGTACAATAACTTGCCTAATTACTCTAACCTGCCTAGTTAACCTAATTAACCTAGTTAAGCTTTTAAATGTAACTTTAAGCTGTATTGAAGTGTCTTGAAAAATATAGAGTAAAATATTATTTACTGTCATCATGGCAAAGATAAAATAAATCTAATAAATAAATTATTAGAGATGAGTTATTAAAACTATTATGTTTAGAAATGTGTTTAAAAAATCTCTCCGTTAAACAGAAATTGGGGAAAAAATAAAGTCTAATAAGTCTAATAATTCAGGGGGGCTAATAATTCTGACTTCAACTGTATATATATATATATATTGATGTGCGTTTTCGCAGCTGTATTTTATCTAGATTTTACCACATACTTGCGCTTTCCGCTTCAAGCTGCTTCCGGGGTCTGCTTTGCTCTGCTCTGCTATTTAACCAATAGCATCTCTGAAACAAAGTGATGTCATGCTGCACGCGTTGCTGTTTCTGTGTGAAGTCAAGAAAGAGGTCTAACTCTGTGCCACCGCATAACTACTGATGTGTTAAAAAATAATGAGAATGTAAATATACAGTTGTAGTCAGAATTATTACCCCTTCTGAATTATTAGCCCCCCTGTTTATTTTTTCCCCAATTTCTGTTTAACAGAGAGTAGATTTTTCAACACATTTCTAATCATAATAGTTTTAATAACTCATTTCTAATAACTGATTTATTTTATCTTTGCCATGATGACAGTAAATAATATTTGACTAGATATTTTTCAAGACACTTCTATACAGCTTAAAGTGACATTTAAAGGCTTAACTAGGTTAATTAGATAATCTAGGCAGGTTAGGGTAATTAGGCAAGTTATTGTAAAATGATAGTTTGTTCTGTAGACTATCGAAAAAAATTTGCTTAAAGGGGCTAATAATTCTTACCTTAAAATGGTTTTAATAAAATTTAAAACTGCTTTTTTCTAGCCAAAATAAAACAAATAAGACTTTCTCCAGAAGAAAAAGATATTATCAGACCTGCTGTGAAAATGTCATTGCTCTGTTAAACATCATTTTTTATAAAATATTAAAAAAAGGGAAAAAAAAAATCAAAGGGGGGCTAATAATTTTGACTTCAACTGTATATATATACATATTTATTCGAGTCCTGATTGGGAGGTAACGTCCGATTCCGAGTCTGAAACCGTGTGATCAGGCCCGATTTCCGATCACATGACTGGATCTGGACATCCCTAATTACTATTATTTATTCATTCATTCATTCATTTATTTTCCTTCGGCTTAGTCCCTTTATTTTTCAGAGGTTGCCACAGCAGAATGAACCACCACCATTATTAATATTATTATTATTATTATTAGATAATGATTATTAGATAGTTTCAGAACATAAGCCAAACAGCTGAGAGTAGTCGAGTTAATACCCTGTATAACCCCTGTTTCCCCTGTCCTGAAGTGAGTCTCTCCATCTCCAGCCTCCTCCCCTCTGCGCCTCAGCATCTGCAATGCAGCACTGAACTGAGCACAGCTACTGCCAATAGAGAATAATTCAACAGTCTTTCTCTCTCTCCTCCTGTTCACCATCTGCCAAAGCCACTGCAGATCAGCCAGAATAGCCACTTCTTATGTCAGCAGTCACGTTTTACGTTTTCGGTCATATTTTCTCATTGTGTGTGTGTGTGTGTGTGTGTGTGTGTGTGTGTGTGTGTGTGTGTGTGTGTGTGTGTGTGTGTGTGTGTGTGTGATGCGGCGGTGCTGATTCAGCTGTTTGTGATGAAGGTTGCGTGGATGTTGTCTGAATGTTGCTCTAGCATAAGTCACCTGCAGTGATACTGCAGTAATGGTCTGAAACTAAAAGAGTGTTTATGTGTCTCAGGAAGATGTGTGTGTGTGTGTGTGTGTGTGTACAGTCGGGTGACGTAATGTAATGGTTTCTGCACAGGAAAAAAAAAGATAGTACATGAGTAGAGTACTATCAGCCCAAACTGTAGGGTCATGTTACAGGAGACATGCTGTTTATAGCCAAGATTCACTCGCGCTGTGCCTTTTGATGCGGAAGTATAGAATTTCATGTTTTCTTTTGTAAAGTATTGCAGGATAGGAGTGTCTTTTATTATTCAAAGTCTCATTTTTACATTAAATACATGTCATTTTATGACTGCAGCTTGAATAGCCTACATAAGACTATGTAGAATGCACTACAGTCTGTTTATATGTATGTGTTTGTTCCTGAATTACTGAAAATGGCGATTATATTAAATATGGCATTTACTTATGGCACATAAATTTCTCACATTTCAATGCATGTTTGTAAGTATGCACTTATTAACTTAGAAATGTTCTCTTATTCTATTTACATACTAAATGATTTACATACCTACTATTTTTATTGCTTGTTTACTTATTAGTTCATTTGTTCTTGTTCTTGTTTCTGTTTCACTTATTTGTATTTGCTTATTTATTTAGAATTTGATTCAATAAAATGTTTATTTATTTATTTGTTATTTACTCATCTATAAATAATGTGTTTATTTATTTATTTACTCATCTATAAATAATGTGTTTATTTATTTATTTACTCATTTATGTGTTTAATGACATACATACATTTATTTATTTATTTACTCATCTAAATAATGTTTATCTATTTATTTATTATTTACTCATCTATAAATAATGTTTATCTATTTATTTATTATTTACTCATCTATAAATAATGTTTATTTATTTATTTGTTCACTCATCTATAAATAATGTGTTTATTTATTCATTCATTAATGTGTTTAATGACATAAATAATGTTTATTTATTTATTGTTTACTCATCTATAAATAATGTGTTTGTTTATTTATTTATTTACTCATTTATAATGTGCTTAATGACATACATTTATTTATTTACTCATCTAAATAATGTTTATCTTTTAATTTATTATTTACTCTTCTATAAATAATGTTTATTTATTTATTTATTTATTATTTACTCATTTATAAATAATGTGTTTAATTACATATCTGTATTAATTTATTTATTGATAATTAATGTGTTTATTTATTTATTTATTGTTTACTCATTTATAAATAACTGTATGTATATAATACATAACTGTGTTTATTTATTTATGTATTTATTTATTGATAATGTGTTTGTTTATTTATTTATTTTACCTATTTATAAATAATGGGTTTAATTACATAACTGTATTAATTAATTTATTTATTTATTTACTCATTAATAATTATTGTGTTTATGTATTTTATTTATTTACTCATTTATAATTAATGTGTTTATTTATTTATTGTTTACGCTTTTATAAATAATGTGTTTAATTACATAACTGTTTTTATTCATTTATTTACTCATTTATAATGTGTTTATTTATTTAGTTATTGTTTACTCATAAATAGTGTTTAATTACATAAATGTATTTATTTATTTACTTACTTGTCTATAAACAATGTATTTTTTTTTGTTAGTTACTCATTTATAAATAATGTGTTTAATGACATAAATTTATTTATTTATTTAGTTATTGTTTACTCATTTATAAAGAGTGTTTAATGACATAAATGTATTTATTTATTTACTCATTTGTAAATAATGTTTATTTATTTGTTTATTGTTTACTCATTTATCATAATGTGTTTAATTGCATAAATTAATTAATTAATTTACTTGTCTAAATAATGTGTTTATTTTTTATTTATTGTTTACTCATTTATAAATATTTTGTTTATTTATTTGTTTTGTACTCATTTATAATAATTACATTTATTTATTTACTCATTTATAAATAACTTGTTTATTTTTTTATTCATTTATAATATTTTAATTACCTAAATGTGTTTATTTATTTATTTACACATTTATAAAAAATGTGTTTATTTAATTATTTTTTACTCATTTATAATTAGTGTGTTTAATTACATAAATCTATTTATTTATTATTTACTCATCTATAAATAATGTGTTTGTTTTATTTATTATTGTTTACTCATTTAGAAATAATGTTTTTAATTACATACATTTATTTACTGTTTGTCTGTCTGTCACACTGATATGAGGGAATCCAAATAAAATAATAAATATTTATTATTAAGTGATATAAAAGTGACAGGTGATTTGGACACTTGAGACCTGCAATGATGTGATATTAATAAATGGAATATCTTTAAAAGAATCACTTTTAAAAAAATTATATATATATATATATATATATATATATATATATATATATATATATATATATATATATATATATATATATATATAATTTTTTTAAAGTGATAAATTCATTTATATTTAATACATTTACTAAAATAAATTAGATGTTTAATGATGAATAATGCCATTCAGTTTGATTTTCCCTAATGATTTCGACACCTGACAACTGTTATAGATGGCTAATTCACTCATCTTTTCCATTCTTCTAGATGGGAAGAGGAATACACGATGCGGGTGGATCTACAGGAAAAAGTAGCAGAGCTTGAAGAGGTAAAACCAAATCAATTTAATACTTAAATCCAACTCCGATTCAAATAGCTTTTCGACCTTTTCCCCCTTCCCACACCGACTGCATCTGCTGACACTGGTTTTATATGTGTGTGTGCGTGCTTGTGTGTCTCTGTGTGTGTCTCAGGACTTGCAGGAGAGCGAGGTGTGTCAGGATGAACTGGCTCTGAGGGTTAAGCAGCTTAAAGCAGATCTGGTTTTGTTCAAAGGTCTCATGAGCAATGTGAGTTTATTACAATGTTCCTGTAACTTGACCTTTAAAAATACCCCAGCAAATCATTTAGTCATTTTGTTGTTGTTGTTGTTGTTTTGAAGCACAAATAATTCTGAGTCCAGGTAAACGGTGTCCCACAAATGTCAGCAGATTGATTGATGCTTTTACTTATTTGCTCCATTTCACTGAGTCTCATTCCTGTCTTTCATGCCTGTAGAATCACTCAGATTTGGACAGTAAGATCCAGGAGAAGGCCATGAAAGTGGACATGGACATCTGTCGCAGGATTGACATCACAGCTCGTCTCTGTGATGTCGCCCAACAGAGAAACTGCGAAGATATGATTCAGATCTTTCAGGTTTGTTTGTTTTTTTTCATCAGCTTACAGTTTTAGTAACAAAATATACCGTTTCTGCATGGTTAGTTAATATTCTTGCCTTCCTGCCTTAATCAAATGGTTTTAAAGTATTATCTTCTTCACTACTAATCAAAATAAGTCTCTTAATGAATAAGACTGCAATTACTTCAATATATATACATATATATACTATATACACACACACCCTACCTGACAACAGTCTTGTCATCGATCCCAGTTGTAAGAGCAACAAATAATAACGTGACTTCTAGTTGATCATTTGGAAAAAGTGTCAGAAGGTAGAACTGAACTGCATCCCAATCATCAAATAAAACTGCAGAAGACCTATTGGAACTAGCATGGACCCAAGATTCTGACAGAAATCAGTCAAGTTTGGTAAAGGAAAAATCATGGTTTGGGGTTACCTTCAGTATGGTAGCATGCAGGACATCTGCAGAGTAAATGGCAACACCAACAGCCTGAGGTATCAAGACATTTGTGCTGCCCATTAAATTACAAACCACAGGAGAGGGCAAATTCTTCAGCAGAATAGCGCTCCTTTTCATACTTCAGCCTCCACATCAAAGTTCCTGAAAGCAAAAAAGGTTAATGTGGTGCAGGATTGGCCAGCCCAGTCATTAGACATGAACATTATTGAGCATGTCTGGGGTAAGATGAAGGAGGAGGCATTGAAGATGAATCCAAAGAGTGTTGATGAGCTCTGGCATTCCTGCAGGAACACTTTCTTTGCCATTCCAGATGACTTTATTAATAAGTTAATGAGTCATTGCAGAGATGTATGGATGCAGTCCTCCAAGCTCATGGTAGTCATACACAATATTCATTCTTTTTCCACTGCAGCATGAGGTTATATTCTATACTGTACTTTATTTCTGTTAAGTGACAAGACTTTTGTCTAAGCAAAGTCAGACCTTACTGTCCTAATTAAATAATTAAAAATCAAGGCATGATCATATTTTATTTTGGTAAAATAAGCGTAATCTAGAGGCTTTTGCCTTTCATATAAGCCACTTCTGATACCAAATGATCAACTAGAAGTCAAGTTATTATTTGTTGTTCTAAAACTTGGATAGGCATAAACATAAACTTTAAATATCCTAATCAAACACACAATTATAAAACTAATATTATTACAATTTACTATAACTTTTTTCTGAGGACCGAGTAGCATTATTAGGTAACGAAAACTAAAATAAAACAAACTTTCTTATTAATATATAATAGTTTACAGTTTACAGATTGTTTTCAGCTAGTTCAATGTTTCTAATTTTAATTTAGTTTAATTAGAACTAAAATAACTAAAATAAAAATAAGGAATGAAATAAACACAGGCTAAATATTCCAGTTTTGAGGTAAAAGTAATAAAAATGACAAAAATACGCATTTAGCATTTTTTTTTACTTTTAAATAAAATCAGAACAGAAAAATAAAAGAAAAAATAACTAGTAATTAATTAAATTTTATGTCCAGAATTGTAAAATAACAGTTGCAGTTTGTACTATTATTAGCATCACAATTTGCTGTTCAAGAAACATTTCTAATTATTATCAATGTTTCATTTCAGTATCAGTAATTTCATTTTGTATAATTCATTGTCCAAAAAAACTGCATTTATTTTAGTTTCTATTTTTTTTGTTTTGCTGCATCATAAATATTAATATTGTTACTTCTGATTAATGTGCCCTGGCTAAATAGAAGTAAACATTACATTTACAATCTTACTGACTCCAAACATTTTCCAGTTTGCATAAAACTGTTTTCAGATTATCCAGATTTGATCCTATTTATCCTATTCTAGATTTAATTTATATTTACATATATTTCATGCTACTGTTTTCTAGCAAGTAGCCACACCTCCGTCAACCCTGACTCGTCGTCCTCGAAAACCAGCCCCGCAGACCATCAGGGGAAATGATAGCGATGAGCCAATCAGCATCTCTGAAAGTGAGGAGAGCGGGAATAAGGAGGTGGAGCTGTGTTGCTCCTCCACCAATCAGATCAATGAAGAAATGCAGAGGATGCTCAACCAATTGTAAGTGTCTAGATACGAATGCTTTTAACAGGGTTCCCAGTCTAAGCAAAATGTCAAACTTCCTGATTTTCACTGGCAAAAAATCTAAATTCCTGATTTTCACTGGCAAAAAATCTAAGTTTCTATTATATATAATGAAAAACAGGCACCCGTTGTTTTAAGCAGTCTCTCAAGAATTAAATTATTTTGTTATCACTGAATGTAAAATCAAGCAAAAGCATCTGCATAGTTTTATATCTTATAACATTTGCATGGTCATTCGGTGTGTGATACCTTGGGTTGTCATAGACATTGTGCTTGTCCTTAGGTGTGTGACCCGATTAGGAGCTTTATGGGACATTATTGCAATGTGTTCTTTGAATTGATGACTAAAATGAGACATTTTAACATGATTTTTCCAATGTTATTGTTGAAGAGATTTTAGTTAATTTTGATCATTTTGTCACTCGTATCAGATCTGGGCCCCGTTTCAGAAAGGAGGTTAAGTGAAAACTCAGAGTATGTTAACCCTGAAATGAGAGAAACACTGGGTTTTCCGTTTTAAAATGGCAGGTTTGTCAAACTCGAGAAAGCAGGGTACATCAAGCCTGTTTCTGAAAGAGAGGTAACTTTTACTCTGAGTCAATTACCGCAGTAACTTACTCTGTGAACCTAACCTGGTCAGGAGCAGGTTTTATACTCTAAACCAGTGGTTCTCAACTGGTTTGGCCATGGGACCCACATTTTTACATGGTCATCAAGCCGCGACCCAAACTTTTAGGAACTATAATATAATTTTAGGAATTATAATTAATTTGTATTTATTTGTTAACATACACAAATAGTGACAGATAAATCACAAGTCACCAATATTTACAAATAAACAATATTTTATTGCTGTCATTTAACAAAATGTATCAAATTATAGAAATATTACAAAGTAAGGGTAAGAAAAGGTTCAGTTACCATCAACTGAACTGTTAATAAAACATTAACACTGATCCTGTTGAACAGAACAAATCAGCAAATTACAGTAAAATTATTAAAACAATCATAACCATTTTTACATCTAATATGACAGCAATTATAAACATCTGTTTCACTTAACAGTAATTTGGGAAGCTAATGAGATAACTGAGTATGTGCTTTACTTATGATAAGAGTTTCAAAGTCTGGGGTGATGGTAGACCCGAAGATCGTGCTCTATGTCCAACCTGTTCCTTTGCTTTGACTTAAGCTGCACCAAGGAAGAGAAGCCACTTTCACACAAATACGTAGTGCTGAATGGTAGGATGGATTTGATCGCACGAATGGTAAGGGACGAATACTCAGAAAGCACTTTGCGGCACCAAAACGGCTCCACAAGCTGATTCTCTTTGTTGCTCGGCAACATGACGCTTTCCACGTCGATTCCAAAGGGATTGCTCATCCACGGATCATCATAATGTTTATCGGGAAGTAGTCGGTACGGTTGTCGCGCGCGCATTTCAAAATAAAAGTCCGGTATAAGCAAAATAAGTTAAAAAATGAAACTTTAGTTGTTTTTTTGACCACACACTCCGCGACCCACTGAAAATGTTCCCGCGACCCACTTTTGGGTCGCGACCCACCAGTTGAGAAACACTGCTCTAAACTCTTGAGTTTCTGTCAGTCTCCTCCCCTGTTTTAAAGACGAAGCGGTATTTCTCGCCTTAGCTTTACGTTTCCACCCACCTATTTTTATGCACATTTTGGAGATGCGCATAAAAAACGATTGCCAAGATGCACATAACTTTTGAAAACACACATAAAAAATGTATGCGCATAACTGAGTAGGATAAACTTTAAATTCGTAATTCATCTATTTAATTCACATTTTTGGATGGAAACAGCTATTGCCTACATTTCAGTCACACAAAGAACAAAGTCACGAAAATGGCTTGTCCTTTTTTTATGAATTATTAGCTTAAATTCACCGACCTTTAACAGGGATATCTACTGTAACTAGATTAATGGGATTATTACTCGTTATAAAAGCTATTTTTTGGTACTGCTTACATTCTAAATGTCATATCAACCTCTACCACTTGATCAATAAAAAGGCAGACACACAAGTGCACTTTTAAATCTATTAAAAACTCTAAACTGATCAACATGTGTAAAAGTGGGAACCTTAAATTAAACATTTCCACAGAACATTGAGTTAAGGTTATATGCGTTCTTGTTTTGTCAGATTTGTTGTAGAAACTATGCAGTAGCCTATTTTATGTAATTTAATGCAATTACATCTGAAATAACTTCAAAATTGCGGCCAGTTCCCCACTTTTTAAAGTGAAAAGTCAAAAAACGTCACACATATTTTTGTTTATACTTAAATATTTTAAATGTAAACTTAAGCATTATCTTTAGCAGCTGTTTTCCCATGCTGTCTCTGTTTCACTGATGCAGTGGTGTTGCTTTGTTTTTTTTAAATATATGATTATATTTGCTATAACTTTACATGAGCACATCAAGTTCAGCTAAAGAAAGAAATACTGATCCCTTTTTTTTTTTAGATTAATGCCATGGTGACTCATAATATCTGCGCTCCATTGATAATGCCTTTTTATAGTTGCGGTGTGCACGCTTGACTCTGGCTTGGAGTTTGGAGTCCGAAACTGCCTACTACTCAGTAGGTACTGCATTTGAATTTAAACGTACTACTCGGCCGTTAGAAAAGTACGTTCTATACAGTATGAATGGAAGAAGTATGAATGGAATTCGGACGTACTACATCCGCCATTTTGTCATGATCACGTGACCTACCTGCGTCAGTTACGTCGCTTCACTTCCATTCATGAATTCTCTCGTGGGGCATCATGGGATAGCGCAGCATGCATGGGATGCGCACTTCGGAAATTCACCGGAAATAGTAAGTCATCCGGGTAGTTCTCGCATACTGATTTTTGAATTCTATGAATTCGGACATACTACTCGGCTTGCATACTGATTTAAGCATACTGTATAGTATGGAAGTATGCGGTTTCAGACACAGCCTCTGAGTTGGTCTACTCAAAGTTGATTGACCTAACTTAGATCAGCTGTTCTGAAACCGAAAACTGAGTTTTTAATCTCTCAATAAGTCAACTCAGAGTTCAAGTTTAAACTCCGAGTTGGTTGAACCTCCTTACCGAAACAGGCCCATGATGTGGTTAAGTGGTAAACACTTTCTCTCTGTATCTCTCAGTTTTCTCTTTAAAATTGTGATGTTAATATTTAAAAGAACACAAGAAATGTCACAAATATTGCCACAAAGTCACCACAAAAAAATCTATTATTTTAGGCCCCAATCAGATAATTTTCCCACAAAATCCAGGAGCAGACAAAAACTTCCAGGAATAAGAATAAAGAAATAAAATAGCAGTGAAAGATAGCCTAACCATATAAAAAAGTCAAAAACCATGAAACAACGTTTTAATTTTTCAAGTAATACAAAAATACATTTAGATAAATCCATGGTTTCCGCTACATTCATTCTTTCATGGCGGGGCGCCACACCAAAATTCATCCCGCAACGGCTACAATAACCACTCATTCAAAACATTCAGTCATTGTTGTTCTTAATAGTGGTTTATAATCGCACCAAAACGTGTTAAAAGGTAAGTGAATTATACCAGCGAAAACTTTTCTGTAATCGTAGTAGTGCTGTGTGTTATTTGTTTAACCCTTTAAGGTGACATGCTGACTGACTAACTGACAGGTGTGTAATGCGTGAGGCCAGCAAACACGACGTAGCTTTCATTTAAGATGAACACAGTTTCCATAATTATACTTATTATACAGATAATAGATAAGGCTTTATAATATTTTAAAATTTATAGATGACTTTATCTTGCTGGAGTTTATGTTTCACTTTACTTCAGAACGCATTAATGCCGCTCGGTAGGTCTATTGGAGACATTCATAAATATTCCTAGCAAATGTAATAAATGTTACTTGTTACATAAACGCACTAAATGGCACTTCAGTGTTTATTTGAGAGCACACAAGAAAATATGCACTTGAGCAGCGTATATTTGAGGGTGTGCAAGAAGTTTTGTGCACGAACAGAGGAAATCGGCGCGCAAGCAAAGAGATTCGCATGCTTGTGTAACATAAATGCGATCTCGACTTGTAATACTGCGCTCACGACATTTGTCATTGAAGTAACGCCACAGGTAGTTGTTAGATCTCTGTAAAAGGCCCAACAGAGTCTGCCGCCACAGCTGGAAAAAATCCTAGAGGAAACACTGAAATGGGACGTAAAATTTCAAATAAACAAATTCCCTGATATTCCATGACTTGGACAAAAATATATATGAAATTCCTGACTTTCAATGTCTGGAATAGACCTTTTGAATTCCTTGATATTCCAGAAATTCCATGACCCTTGGGAAGCCTGTGTTAATCAGTTTTACTCAAACATATTAAATTACTTCCAATATACTGATACGATATGCAAGACAACTGAATAAAAAAATGCTTGTAATCAATAGAAACTCTCTATTATACATACATTGAGGCTCTCTGGTTTGTGTGGTTATTTTGAAGCTCATAATTTGAGAGCATGAGTGTTTGTTGTTGTTCCACAGACGTGAATCTGAGTTTGAGGATGACTGTGACAGCCTTGCATGGGAAGAAACTGAAGAAACTCTCTTACTCTGGGAAGATTTTCCTGGATACACCTTCAGTGTCGAGAACCAAGGAGAGGTACGTGCTTCTTGATCTCATTTCAGCTACACCATGTAGATATGAAATTACTCAAGTTATACCTGAAACAACAACAACATTTCAGCATCCAGTATAAAATTGAAGTTTATAAGCTGTTGAATGTTTGATTCTGATTGGCTGATAAACATTCCAATGATGAGCGGCTTTTTTTTAGATAAACACAAAGCTAAAGTAGATCCATTACAGTTCCATATCACTACTCTGAATGATTTGAGTTATTTCACTGTAGCTATTTTGTCTTGAAACATCTGAACAGTGTCTTCAGGTGTGGTAACCATAATATAAGCCGAGTAATATTAATTCATTCAACTATTCTGGCATATGTTTTACGCAGCGAATGCCCTTTCAGCTGCAACCCAGTACTGGGAAAGAGAGTAATATTCATTCATATATTCATTCTCTAATGATAAAATAGTCAATTATTCCTTACTTATTTCACAGCTGAATGTACATTATCCCACTTAATACATGACTACTTGCCACAAAGCTGAACAATTAGACATTTGCTCCTTTCACACATATAGACCTTTCCGGAAAATTACCGGCAATTTTCCGGAAAGAGAAGTTGTAACATTACCGGTAATTTGCCGGACTGCTGCTCTGTGTGAACACAGAAGGAAGATTTCCGGAAAGAGCGCGTTCTAGACGTGAACATCCACTTTAGCCAATCAGAACACTCTGACGCATTCACATGCGCGCCGTTTATGAAAATAAAAGCCTTTCAATATTTTTCCAGACACATTTAGCTGCTAGATGTTAGTCAGATAACGTTTCTATGTTCCTTCTTAATGCCAACTGTGTAAAAAATTATCGATAAAATGCTTATGATAAACCGCTGTTTGTTTACCTACAAGCTCTGCTTTAGTTGCTTGACGTGTTTACAAGTAAAGCAGCCGGTGAGCGCCAGCACACACACACATATTATGTACATCTCGACATGTAAAAGTGTTCCTCCATATGTTTTCATATAAGTTGTTCACAATACGTATCCATCCACAGAATTTGTAATTAGTCAAGTGTGTAAACATTTAGCTGCGGTTCGCGTTTATGCCTAACAAAGCAGCTGCATAAATTATAAAGCTTTAAATAAAAATGAAATCGCCAGATCCCTTCTGTATTTACAAATACAAGCGCAGCCGTTTATAGGTCATTTCTGGTTAATGATGTCAGAATTTACCGGTATTTTGGAATTAATGTCTGAATTGGGGGCAACGCAGTGGCGCAGTAGGTAGTGCTGTTGCCTCACAGCAAGAACGTCGCTGGGTCGCAGGTTCGAACCTCGGCTGGGCTGGGTCAGTTGGCGTTTCTGTGTGGAGTTTGCATGTTCTCCCTGCGTTCGTGTGGGTTTCCTCCGGGTGCTCCGGTTTCCCCCACAGTCCAAAGACATGCAGTACAGGTGAATTGGGTAAGCTAAATTGTCCGTAGTGTATGAGTGTGAATGTGTGTGTGTGTGGAAATTCCCAGAGATGGGTTGCGGCTGGAAGGGCATCCGCTGCGTAAAATCGTGCTGGATAAGTTGGTGGTTCATTCCACTGTGGCGACCCCGCAAGGGACAAAGCCGACAAGAAAATGAATGAATGAATGAATGTCTGAATTGGTCTTTTCCGGGAAATTTCCATAACGTCCGTGCCTGAGTGAACACTTTTTTTATGAATTTACCGGTAAAGTTGTTCCGGAAATTTTCCGGATATTTACCGGTATCACTGTGTGAAAGGGGCTATTGATCTGAGCTGTAATAATTGACTAGCTCTTTAATTATATCTTACAGAAAGAAAAAAAAGCATTCTGTAATTATAGTTAAGGAATAACATACCTTGGAATTTCATGATTGGCCAATCAGAATCAAGTACTCCAGAGAGAAGTGTAATAAGTAATAATTGATGATGGGCTGTTTAAATATTTGAAAATGAATAGATAAATACACCTGCTGTACCTGAAAGATACACCACTGTTTGTTTCATTTGTAGGTTTAGTGTATTTGTAATGTGAATCTTTGTTTAATTAATATTATTGAAAAAATATATGGGGCGGCGCGGTGGCACAGTGGGTAGCGATGTCGCCTCACAGCAAGAAGGTCGCTGGTTCAAGCCTCGGCTGGGTCAGTTGGCATTTCTGTGTGAAGTTTGCATGTTCTCCCGGTGTTCGCGCAGGTTTCCCCTGTGGTGACCCTTGATTAATAAAAGGACTAAGGCAAAAAGAAGATGAATGAATAAATGAATGAATGAATGAATGAATGAATGAATAAATGAATGAATGAATGAATGAATGAATGAATGAATGAACGAATAAACGAATGAATAAAAAAATATATGACAAAGATTTTTTATCTTCACCCACTTTGTCCTAAGTCTGTACCATTCTTTTTAATTTTGTTACATTGTAAGGCTTTGATTTTAAAATAAGGGAATTAGTTTGGCTGTAATGCTCAGACAACTTGCAGAATAGTAAAATAGTGATAAGGAATAGTGATAAAAATTGTGAATCGTGACTTTCCTGGAAAAAAATCATCATATGATAATTTTGCCATATCTCCCACCCGTTTTTCTGGCTTATACAACAGTTTGGATATAAACAGAAATATCTACATTAATATTAATTATATAGTAATGAAGTCATTTTCCACTCGACCAATCAGAGCAGAGTAGACTCTCAGAAAGAAGGGGTTTAGTAACATATCCTTGAACTAACCATTTCAGAGACTTTGAGAAAGAACTGAGAGTCCAATATATTTTATAAAATTGTTTTTTTGTTTTTTACATTGAATAGATGCAAACCTAAATTAGACACATTTAAAATAGCATAACAAGGGCCTTGAAAAAAATCTTGTCACCTAATACAGTGTTTCTCAACCACGTTCATGGAGGACCACCAACACTGCATTGTTTTGGATGTCTCCTTTGTCTGTCACACCCATTACAGGTCTTTTAGTCTCTGCTAATGAGTTAATGATCTGAATCAGGTGTGTTTGGTTAGGGAGCTGGTGATACCTCAGGAACGTGGTTGAAAAACAATGACCTAATACAGTTTGGTGTTTTTGTCTGATCATGTTTTTCTATAAAAGGCAAACAAATGAGAACAAAAAACACTGAATCATCATTTCAAATAAATAAAATTGTCTGTCTTTCTGCAAACTATCTCCATCATGTACAAAAAGTTACAGGACTTCCCAAATATATACAGTTGAAGTCTTTTTTTCTTTTTTAAATATTTCCCAAATGATGTTTATGTATGTCTCATAATATATATATTTTTCTTATTGATATATATTTTTCTTCTAGAGAAAGTCTTATTTGTTTTATTTCGGCTACAATAAAATCAGTTTTTAATTTTTTAAAAGCCATTTTAAAGGACAAAATTATGAGCCCCCTTTCAGCTAGATTTTTTTTGATAGTCTACAGAACAAACCATCGTTATACAATAACTTGCCTAATTACCCTAACCTGCCTAGTTAACCTAATTAACCTAGTTAAGCCTTTAAATGTCACTTTAAGCTGTATAGAAGTGTCTTGAAAAATAAACAGAATTTAACAGAAATTGGGGAAAAAAATAAACAGGGGGGCTAATAATTCTGACTTCAACTGTATCTTATTTTCTTTTGTTAATTCACACTCTCTCACGCAGCAAGAGGAGTCCATAGAAAAGGTGATCAAAGACACTGAATCCCTCTTCAAGTCCCGCGAGAAGGAATATCAAGACACCATTGACCAAATCGAGGTAAAGATTTTATGCTTTCACTCTGTCAAACACAATTATGATGTTTATTGTTGTAGAAATTCCATTAATATAGTAATATTTATCAGGCAAAATCATCTTTTAAAACTTACTTTTTTAGGGTAGCTTTTATTTGATTTTTTTGTTTTTTAATTTTTAGATTTATTACTATTATTATTTTATGTGTTTTTAATTATTTTTTATTATAATATTTTTCTTTGCATTCATCCTTGTATGTATCTTTTTCTGCTGCACTTTTTATATGCTTGTAAAGTGCCTTGATATGCTACTTTTAAAGGTGCTATATAAAAATAAAGTTTATTATTATATTATAAAAATAGAGTTATTTGCTGGCAGTAACATTGCATACATTGACAATAACATTCCACACTGCATTAAATGATGCCTCTTCTAAAGAAAGGGATTTTTCTATAATTATAAATATTTTGATTCATTAATTTTTTGCCCCTAGTTGGAGTTGGCCACTGCTAAGTCAGATATGAACAGGCATTTGCATGAGTATATGGAGATGTGCAGCATGAAAAGAGGACTGGATGTTCAAATGGAGACTTGTCGACGATTAATCACTCAAAGTGGAGACAGGTACACACACACACACACACACACACACACACACACACACACACACACACACACTTAAACATGACTTTTAATGGAGACTAACAATGTCTAATTATAATGGGGACTATTAAAGTCACGTTGTAGGGTCAGAAATTATATAATCAAATAAATATAGTGAAATTTGTTTTAAAAGTCGCAAGAGGTGCATACTGAATTTTATTACATGGTATTCGAGGTTCAGTTTGACCAGCTAATTTTATGTCTCATTTTATGTCAACAAGAAACTTACTTAAGTTTATGCATTTGGCAGATGCTTTTATCTGTATAAGTAATTTAAGTATATTATCTAATGGACCATTATTTTAAAGTGTTACCCGTATATTTTTATCAGTTTGCATATATCAATTTAGCTGAATATCAAACATTTATTTTAATGTTTGCAGTGTTAACTTTGAAAAATCTCACAGAAAATGTCATTTTCTACACTTTAAAGTAATAATGTTTAAAGTAATAAAAATCAGTGTAAAGTAAATTAAAAAAACTGAATGCTGAACTACTATGTATTTTTGTAGGATTTTTAAAACAGTTAAATTTGCTTTTGAGGTTGTGTGAGAATTATTAACATTAACAGTGCCCTGTTCTTATCTTAATTTATCTCTTATTAAACTGTAAATTTATACCATTTAAAGAAGTAAAAATTGCATTAAAGCATGTATTATTTAACAATTACATTTAGTCATTTTAAATCACTGTTAAATTACCTACCCTCTCTTGGTTTTATTGAAATAGTAAAACCATCTAAGAGACAAACTATCATATTAAATAAGCCTAAATTATATATATATATATATATATATATATATATATATATATATATATATATATATATATATATATATATATATATATATATATATATATATATATATATATATATATATATATATACTAAAAACAAACTAAAAACTACTTCCAAAAATATTCAGCTTTGATATTAGAGTTTTTTTGGGTTTATTGAGAACATGGTTGTTGTTCAATAATAAAATTCATCCTCAAAAATACAACTTGCCTAATAATTCTGCACTCCCTATATATATATATATATATATATATATATATATATATATATATATATATATATATATATATATATATATATATATATATATATATATATATATATATATATATATATATATATATATATATATTAAAATGAATGTTATACCTAACTTCAATTTATTGTGTCTATAGATCAGGGTTAAAAAAAAGTATGATTCTGAAGTATGACATTCTGTTGTACAGGAATTAAATGTAAAGCTTTTTTTTTTTGTTAATTCTATCAGTGGTTATTAGAGATTCAAAATTAACTAACAGCATTCTTGTTACATGTACAGTTAAAGTCAAAATTATTAGCCTTTTTTTCTTTTTCAAATATTTCCCAAATGGTGTTTAACAGAGCAAGGAATTTTTTATAGTAGTTCCTATAATATTTTTTCCTTCTAGAGAAAGTCTTATTTGTTTTATTTCGGCTAGAATAAAAGCAGTTTTTAATTTTTTAAAAGCCATTTTAAGGTCAAAATTATTAGCCCCCTTAAGCAATATTTTTTTCAATAGTCTAAAGATAAAACTATTGTTCTACAATGACTTGCCTAATTGCACTAACTTAACCCAATTAACCTAGTTAAGCCTTTAAATGTCACTTTAAGCTGAATATTAGTATCTTTAAAAATATCTAGTAAAATATTATCTACTGTCATCATGGCAAAGATAAAATAAATTCGTTATTAGAAATGAGTTATTAAAACTAAAATGTTTAGAAATGTGCTGAAAAAAATCTCTCTATTAAATAGAAATTGGAAAAAAAATATACAACAGGGGCTAAAAATTCTGACTTCAACTGTAGTATGTTCTATAGTAAATGATTCTATAGTGATTTATTATTTACTTCATCCCCTTTTCTAATGCTTTATTTCTGAACGTTTTCAATTCTCTAACTGTTGTCGCTCATTTCCTCCACAGAAAGTCTCCTCTCCTCGTTCCGGCTGCTGTGGAGGAGGGAGAGAATGCGGAGAAGGAGAGGAAAAGAGCAACTGCGGCAAATTCTGACAGTGCCGAACCCTATTACGACATGCAGGCAAACTCTTCTGTCCCGGACCACACGTGGAAAAAGGCTTAAGCGCTTTAATGTCCCACCAGCAACACAGTAACAGCTGCAATTATAAGCAAATGACCACTGATCGTTTCTTAATAGAGGCAGTGATGCAGTAAACGGGTTATAGTTACCATCTGAAAGGCAAGTTTCAACCTTGTGTGCTTTCACTAGTGCCCTCTATTGGAACACAGCATTAATGGTCCTAAAAAAAAGCACTATAAAAAGTGGCCTATTAAATTCTGTCTAAATATATGAGGGCTGGTTATACTGTTGTAGATGATATTATTTTATTTGTAGTTTATTTGTACGCAGGTAAACACCACAGTTATGTAGTACATTTTGTAATTTGTCAATGAAGAAAGTATTTAAAGATTTTTTTTTTAAATGTTGTTCTTAAACTTTATTATTTACACAGTTGGCATGAATATTTAGATTACGAGCTGAAGTAAGAGATTTAGCTTTAATAATTTACCTTTATTTATTTGTTGTTAAATTTTGATTATGGTAATTACAACATTTTTTAAACGTCACAATAAAGTAAAATCAATAAAGTTACTAAAATCATTAAAAAAATTTAGTTTGAAATATTTTAATACAAAAAACAAAACTATTTAAATATATTGGCAACACTTTATAACTGCACAACTTAGCAAAGCGTTAGCAAATAGTTAATTCAATATTAGTTTAGCATTAACTCTACATTAATTAATAAACGTTAGGAAGCAGTTTATAAATACAGCCAAAAATGTTGTATTATTGACTTATAAGCACATGTATAATGTGCTTAATGATTGTGTTTTCATATTTTGTTAATGATTTTTTTTCATTACTAAATTTTTGCATTATTTACAAACCAGTTATTTAAGTTGGTGTTTTTAAAGATCATTCAGAATGCGTAAGGATTAATAAACTATTCAAATGAACATTTATATTATTGTTCAGGCATATATTAATAGTTACTTTGTATGTTAATAAATGCTTTATTAACTCAACTTCATCCAGTTTTAAACTTCTTTATTTATTTTCATACAACAGTTCTGTCTGGTTCTTGAATCTGATTGGCTGATAGCGCTGCGATAATCTGCAATATCAGAACTCCTACAGCCTCCTCACCCTTCTGTATTACTCCGCCCACATAGAGTGACAGCAGATCAATAGACTCTCTACGGTTTGACAAATATTGCAGCTGTTGGACAACATAATGTACTTTTGAGGTTTTTGTTAGGCGAGATTGTAGTTGTTTAGATTGCATCTATGCAGTTTATTTATAAGGATAGTGTCTATTTTAAATATTTATAATTTCTGAGATACATCGTGTCGGCATCCATCAGCCTGTAATACTGAGCAGAGCAAAACGGTTGACGTTGTTCATCCACAAGATGGCGACAGAGTCCACATAATAAGCCCTTAAAGGAGAAAAGATCAGCGTATTTTCAAACTACAGCTGATCAAAACATTATAAAATTGGTTTGAGACATTCTAAGACGATCTCTCTTTCTTTTGTATGTTGTAGTGCTGTATTTATACCATAGTAAATGTAGTGTGTCGAGTGTGAGATGGGACTCAGATATCAGAAATGTGTGTATTTTGTGTTGGCCACTCTTTGTATAACCCTGAGTTACTTTTTGGTTGGCCATCTGTTTGTTTCTAATGGGTCTCCTGTTTTCGTTACTGCAGACTAGTTCAGTAAAAAGAAAGAAAGAAGAAATGCCTGCATGCGTTTAGCATTTTTCCTTATCGCAAACGCAACAGTAATCTGGTAGTGATTGCTCTGCTTTGGCTTTTTCGGGGTTAATTATTGTGTTCTCCCGATTGCAAAAGAAAAATAATGGGAAATCTCTGTAGACTGATGGCATTTCATGTCGTTCAGCCTTATGATCTTAAAATGTGAGTAAAATCACCTGTTTTGTCATCATTTTAGACATTACGCTAGAGAATCATTCGAATACTATCTCTAAAAAGATGTTGGTGAATTAGTAACGGCTTCTGCTGTTCTGACGTCAGCTGCAGATGTGAATGAATGGCAGAAGAAAGTAGTTCCTAATACAAAAGAGTTTTTAGACTCTCCGTGTTTAATTTTCTTTTTTATATACACGATTGTGTCGTCGAACTGTTGTATAAACACAATATCATACTCGTAGCAGTGCAATATGGCTGTATATCGTCACTGGTGGGAGACTAAGGCACCACTCCCACCAGTGCCGATATTGTTCATCTATTCATTTCAAAATACACAAATGAAACTGTATCAAATGAAAAATAAGTCTTTGCAATCTTATCTAAAATAAGATTACTGTACAGTTTAAACATTGTTTAAAATAATTTTATAATATTTTGTTAAATTATTATATTGTTGTTGTTTTATCCAGTTTTAGGGTTTATTTTTGACACTCCTGTTACTCAGCAATGTTTTACAGTAATTTTATTGTTGTAATTTTATTGTTCATTTGATACTGAGCCTTTGATTGTCATTTATAAGGGATTTATAAAGCATAAATAGTCCTCACTAGATTTGGTCACAAAACTGCATGAAGTTGAGTTAATAAAGCATTTATTAACATACAAAGTAACTATTGATATATGTCTCAATAATAAGATATATGAATGTTAATTAAAATAGTTTATTAATCCTTTAATTACTCATTCTGGATGATCTTTAAAAACCACCAACTATTCTTAAATAACTGATTTGTAAATAACGTGATACTTAATTTAGTAATGAAAAAATCATTAACAAAATATGAAAACCCAATCATTAAGTAGATTATACATGTGTAGATGTATTTATAAACTGCTTACTAATGTCTATTAATGTAGTTAATGCTTAACTAATAATGAACTAACTACTTGCTAATGCTTAATAAATTATTCATAGTATGTAGTTATTATAGTGTTACCAATATATCATATCATATATCACCTCATTATTAAACAAAAGGCACATTTGACAGTAATATTTTAGTCTAAAGTGTTTTTTACCACAACAGTATGCTTTTTTAAATGTTAAATACTCGAATAAGAGTTATTAATCTGCAAACTTTAGTTTCCAAAATAATAATAATAATCAAAACCTTTAGTTTGAAGCATTTTAATAGAGAAATCGAAAAAAAATGTTGTTTAAGTTTTTTTATTCCCGATGACTATAACAGATTTTAACATAAAAATGTCAATTGTTTATATGGGAATAACTCACCCCATTATTAAAGACAAGGCACTTCTGACAATAATATTTTAGTCAAAAATGTTTTCAGTCACTCAGAACAATATGATTTTTTTAAACCTTGGATACTACTAGTACTACTACTACTACTAATAAGAGCAAGTTATTAATCTCTGCACAAGCACTTAGCAGTTTATATATCAGCTCCCAGTAATGCCAAAACAACATGATAAATAATATTTCAGCTCTGAGTGGAGATCATTTGGGGATGTGAGTTTAGCGCTGAACTCTTTGGCGTGAAGTGCACACCGAGGTGTGTAGGCGGCTGCTTTCATTCGTTTGTTGTAAATCTGTGAGTTTTGTGCTGTGGGTGAAAGCCAGATGACTAATCGTTGGCCTTGTTGTTTGATTGTGTTTTAATCTTTAGCATCGTGTCATTGTGACGCCCTCGCGAACGCTTTAGCCTCGGCAAATGTTTTTAGCCATTTAGCTGCATTAGCATTAGTCAGATTTGTTTGAGTTATGAAAACAGTTCGCAAAGGTCATTTTTAAATTGCAGCTGATTTTTTAAAAATGGCAAGTGAATTTAGTGTAAATATTCAAAAACGTCAACACGTAGTGAATCATTATGCACTTATGCATAAGTGATGACCGAACATGTTAAGTGCTGCTGAGGGCGATGTATTCCACATCATGCTCAACTTCTCCAAAGCTATCTGATCTATTTATTTATTTATTTGTTTGTTTTAATTATTTATTAAATAAAGAGCTTTAATATTCAAAGTTTTAGCCAAAACAACTCAAGACTTTTGAGTTCAGAACAGGGAGTGCTGTTAATTGAAGCTTAATTTAAGTGTAATTCAGTATAAATCGAAGAAATAAACTGGACTCAAGGATTTTCACATTGTGCTCAACACTGGGTTTGTGTTGTTTAAAGGTCCCATGAAATTAAAATAAAGTTTTTTAGATGTTAGTATCAGTATTGTTAGATTTTAAGATATCTATAAGCTAGTGTGCTCCAAAACAGAGGCAAACTTCGCATTTAGAAGATATACACCGATATAAACATGTAAAGCTTGTAGTTTGTCACTTCCGCCTAAATAGATCAACTGTTTTATTCACGTCAACCCATACTACAGTTTCTTATCATCACATCATAACCAATCAAATGCTCTCTAGTATCTGACAAGCCCTGCCCCTTTCAGGACGCTTCTCATTTACTTCTCATTTGATGCACCTGAGATCAACCACTCTCACTAGCAGAGCTGTGATAAAACAAAACGCTATTGGCTGTTTTTTTTAAAGGGGAGGAGTTACACTATCACCCACTCTGTCTTCATGTTTCAGTTGAGATTATGTAAAACATCAAATAAATATGCACATTTCAAAGCACTTCACGGGACCTTTAAACCTTGCTTTTAACCCATGAAAGGACTGTTTAACACCAGGGTCATGAAATTTTTTTTTATAATAATAATAATAATATATGCAAGTCATCTGCCATACTGGAATGATCAAAGCCAGTTTGTGAACACTGAAGATCAAGTTAAATAAACTTCCGCAGATGAATTTAAAATAAAAAGGTGTTCGCTGACTCAATATTAAAAAAAAAAGTTTAAACGCTGTAATATTGAGTTAATATATCTTTAAAAAAAAAAAACACTAAAAAAACTCATTCGCTATTTATAAAATCACACACTCAAAAAAATTATTACTGCTGCTTGTTCAAACTAAAATGAGCAGAAACAATACAATTCTTGTAGTTTCTTTGGCCAATTTATTTGTTTTATGTTCAGTCCACTTAAATTTGTAAACCATTAAGCTAACTTAAGCGTTTTGTGTTGGGACAACATGAAGGAATTGTGTTGGTCTAACCACCTGGTTAGGGGATTTGTAGTTTCAGCCTGCTTTGCGTGGGATTGAATTAAGAGGAAAATGCTGACAATAACAGTAGGTGTTTAAAGTTAATAGAAAGACTTGTTAGAGTTTCATGTAGTGCTTTGAGTTGCAGAAGCACCCATGCTTTGGGTCTTAGCAGCTTAATTAGCAAAAATACAGTTTGTTGCTTTGTTCAGTGAGCAATAACTGTCCTTAAATTAGTTCTGAGATCAATCTCAATCAACTGTATATGTAACTCATGAAATATGCTTTAAAATGGCTCTTTTAGTTCATTTAGGATAACTTCTAATAAAACTAAGAGACTTCGAAATGTACAACACATAATAGACATGATATTATCAGACCTTTGATTTTAAGTTAAATATAAATACAAATGTATTTAAATTTTTATTTGATAAAATCATGTTGGACCAACTTAATTGCATTTAATTGTGTAATAGTTTTTTTTTTTTTTTTTTACAAATTTGTTGGATGGAAATCCTGCCCTCAATTAAATTGAGTTGATCCAATGTTATTTTTTCAGTGCAGACTGCTTTTGGTTTGAAGCTGACTTTGCAATAAACTATGACTAAAATTCTGACTTTTTTTTTACTGTGACATGATTTATGTGGCGCCAGTTGTGTATCTTCACTGCCATTCACAAATTCTTTCCTGGAAGCATCCAGCCACTATTTTATGAATTCTATGAATTCGGACATACAATTTGGACAGCATACTATTTTGTTTTACCTACACTGTAAAAAATGCTGGGTTCCACACAATTCCTTTATGTTGTCCCAACACAAATCGATTAAAACAAGACATTTTCCCTTTTACGGAAAATGGAAATTATCACAGAAATTATGTGTTTATAATTACAGTAAAATATATGCTAGATTCACTACATTTATATGTGTGATGCTCCAAAAAGCTGAGGTTCAAACAGAAGTGCCTCTTCATTACATTTAATTTAAAAAAAAGACAATTCGACTACTCAGAAATAAACAGAAATTACGAATAAACTGAATTGTTATGCAAATTACGTGTTTATAATTCAAATATATTTAAATTGACTACAAATGATGCATTTAGATCCATGTTATTCTCCAAAAACAGGCGCAGACAGACCCAACGCTTCACATCTGAAGCTCCTCTCCATTTCAAACAAGACATTTTTCTTAATAATGAAAAGCAATCAATTAAACGAAGTAAACTATGTGTTTAGAATCACAATACATATATCAGAAGTATTTATATTTACACTGTAAAAAATTCTGGATTCCACACACAATTGATTTGTGTTGGGGCAAAATGAAGGATTTAGGTTAACATATTAGTTTTTACAAATTTATGTGGATTGAACATAAAACAATTAAGTTACCCCCCCCCCACCCCCCCCCCCCCCTCTCCCCAAAAAAAAAAACTTAAGAATTGTGTTTCAATCCATTTTAAATAAGTATTTTGAACAAGCAGCAAAAGTCCTTTTTTTGGAGTGTATATATAGCATGCACATACAAAAACGGGCTGATTTTTACTGTGAGTGACAACACATTGACTATTCTAAGATGGCAGATGTGTCAACAGGAAGGTCAGGGGAAGAAATAAATGGGAAAAAGTACTTCCGAGTGTTGCTGGAAGGGTTGGCAGGCACTAATGCTCACTATAGTCTGAAAAGTCAATTCATCTGCAAATTGTTAGCAGGCAATACAGCGGGAAAATAAGTATACAACACTTCATTTTTCTCAGAAGACATATTTCTAAAGGTCCTGTTGACTTTAAATTTTTCCCAGATGTTAGTAAAAACAAAAGAAAAAATCCTTATATGCAAAGAAAACAAATCTTATTAGGTTATAAATGACGTTTTGCGTAATAAAATGAAATGACAGGGAAAAAGTATTGAACACATGAAGACAAGAAGGTGTAGAAAGGCAGTGAAAGCCCGGACAGCAGCTGAAATCTCTCAGTAGTTCTTCAGCAACCCTCTGCCCTTTGTAAATTAATATTAACTGTTTCAGTTCAACATCTACATTATCAGGATGATGAAGATGAAACCAGAGTGGACATTTCATAAGGGACAATAATCCAAAACGCAGCCAAGGAAACTCTCAAATGCTTTCAGAGAAAGAAAATCAAGCTGTAGAATGGCTCAGCCAATCACCTGACTTGAATCCAATAGAAAACACAAAATCAGATCAGATTTCATAGACGAGACCCACAGAACCATCAAGATTTTTACCCTCTGTTAAAGTCTGTGAAACACCTTAGCAATGCATGTGACTTTTTTTAATGGATGCATCTTTAAGCTGCCATCACCAAAGAAAGCCTTTTATATAAAGTGTTAAATACGTTTCAGTAGTTCAGTATTTCTCCTTGTCATTCCAGTGTTACGCAACGAAATTTTCTAATTTTTTTGTTTTGTTATATTTTTGTTTGTATTGTTAGGGTTTTACAAAAATCTGGTTCAATTCCATGTCAACAGCTCCTTTAGAAATATTACTCCCAGGAAAAAACATGACGCGTTCAATACTTATTTTCCCCACTGTATATAGGCAAGAGTGTTCATATAGACGGGTCACATGCCGTGTTTGTTAAATCAATTATGCTGCAAATAAAGACTGAAGATCCTGGTTAAATAATAACTAGACTGAAATATGAAGTGAGATATGACTCAGTTGACCCAGTGTTAATGATAACCCTGGTCAACACTTACAAGTGTGAAAAGCCTTAATTGAATCCATAAATCTAATTATGATTGAGTATTCTGGCTACTGATGTTTAAAATAAAAAGACATTTCTGTAGATATCTTTGTTTACTTTATCTTATATTGTCTTTCACTGAAACTATCTCTGCTTATTACTGGCAAAAAGCAAACTGTAAGGGAAATTTCGTATTTCAAGGTGCCTGAGAGATTATCGAAAGCCTAATTTTAGATGTGTTCTGTCAGGTTTTAAAAAGCCTGTTGTGTTTATACTTGAAGACACTTGCTGAAGCATTTACTGACGCACATCTGCTTCCATAATAATAATGATAATAATGCTTTAAACTCATAAACTTCATTGGCAGCAACATGTAATAGTTGTATATATGTCCTTGTAAATGTAAACCATGGAAACAAAAGAGCTTCTTCTGTAATAAGTCAGTCATAGCCTAGTAAATAACCATGCCAACTCATGCAGCAGTGTACCTTTTGTTAACATGAATGTAGGCTAAGCGGGTTTATATGAACTGCATTGCACAGAACAATGTGATATTGTGGTATTATGATTTAGCACACTTAAAAATAAAGGTTCCAAAATGGGGTTTTAACAGTGATTTAATTTTTTATTTTTTTTTTTTATGGGAAGTGTATATTTACACCGTAAGGATTCTTTTGTGGACTATAAAGGTTCTGTGGATGTTAAATATTCTTCATGGAAGCATCAATGCTGATAAAGAACCTTCATTTTTAAGAGTGAAGATCATGGACTTACATGCTGACATGTCAATTTGTAATATAATGTTAAATGAAGTGGCTCATATAAAGGCTGAGGAATGTATCTTAAAAAGGTTGAAAGTAGGTAAATGAAGGGAAGTGTGTTACCCAAAAGGTAATAGATTGTTAGTTCTGTGAGGCGACATTAGAAAAGGGCTTTTAAACGATACAGATGGTATATAAATGTTTTTTGTGCAATAGACTACTATTTATTTAAAAATCAAATGTAAAATGGTCTGGATACCTAATATCTGGAATTCTGAAATATGTAAAGATGGTCTCAAACAAGAAAAGTGTACAAATACAAGATGGACAAGCTGAAAATAAATTATTTTAGTGAAATAAAATGGATCTTGTTTGCAGTATTTTTTCTTAATCTAAAGTTATTAATTAACTCAACCCCTGTATATGGGGAAGAATGTTGGTAAAGTCTAGATCGCATACGCGGCCGGCCGGAAGTGCGATATGCACATCAATACAGCAGTGTTTTTTATGACACTGTATAACAATAATTAATATTTTTACAGTACTGTGACGGTTGGGTTTAGGGTGGGGGTAGGCGTTCAAAATTACAATTTATTGGGTAATTTAATAGATAGCATAAATAATACTCAGTACAATTACTGTTTTTATGCTACTGTGATGGTTTGGTTTAATAAAATAATTAATAATTTTAATAAAATACAATTAAATACGTTAATAAAATACAATTAATGGGAAATTTAATAAATAACATAAATAATTCTCGTTAACTTCTGGCTGCAACCGTATCCGATCTAGCAACAACCGAGAATGTTTTTCAGTTCATTCATTCATTCATTTTCCTTTGGCTTAGTCTCTTTATTCATCAAGGCGGAATGAACCGCCTACTTATTCATCATATGTTTACACAACGAATGCCCTTTCAGCTGCAACCCAGTACTGGGAAACATCCATACACTCATTCACACACATACACTATGGACAATTTAGTTTATTCAATTCACCTATAGCATATGTCTTTGGACTTGTGGGGGAAACTGGAGCAGCCGGAGGAAACTCACGTGAACACGGGGAGAACATGCAAACTCCACACAGAAATGCCAACGGGTTCAGCCAGGACTCGAACCGGCGACATTCTTGCTGTGAGGTGACCGTGCTAACCACTGAGCCACCATGTCGCCTGTATGTTTATCAGTAAAACTCATTATTTGTTTATAATATGCATCTTTCACATTTCTTTAATGAACACATACAGAATATTTACAGTTTAACAGTGAATTGCTCTTACTATGATCAATTAAGTGAACTGCTACAGCAGGGGTCTCAAATTCAAACTGGCGGGGGGCCATATCAGTGACTGACAATTCATAGGTTTTAACATTCTAGCTCATGAAAAAAGTGGAAACCTGATGTAAAAACCTGATGTTTTCCTCCCCAGAGTATCAAAGCTCTTTTTTGTTTCTTGTTGTACATATTGAAGAGATAGTTTAAATTGCTATGAAAATACTACAATTTAATAATAGGCATAATAATAATTATTATGTCCCAATCAATTGTTGCTGAACCAAAAGTTTAACAGATAGCGCAAAAACAGCAGAAACTTTAGTGAATTTACTGCCAATTGTTCTTCTCAATATCATTCTTGTTTTGTAAAACTACAACACAGAGGGGAAAAAAATGTATTCACATTTACTTTGTTCAATACAATAACATGTTCAATTCAGCCAGCAGTAAAATTTTACTAATGCACATTTTTTAAAGAAATCTTAATATGCATATTACGAAAATCTAATGAGACCATTTAAATAGAATATTAGCAAAAATATCATATTTACACCACCAGCATAACGTGAAAGCCATGAAGAGGTGTTTGTGCAACAAAATACAAGTGGTATAAAACTGATTATAATAAAATGACCCTTAAATATTTACAAAAATATAGCTTTAGTTAAAATAGAGCACTTACGGACATATATTTCAACGTTTAAATCAGCCCCACAAATAATCTGCATGTGTGTTACTCTTGACCGCACACTGAGAGAAACCAAGTTAATAAGTTGCTTCTGTAGCATTTTGATTTTCTATGGACTGGAATTAGTTTTTTTCTGAGGAGGAAAAAACTTGCATATATTTTTACCATGATTTACAGAAGACACCAACTGAAATGTAATTCAGATTATATACTTACTATACACAAATGACACTTAAGAATATTTGAAAATTTTTGGGGAATTTGTAAGTAAACTTATGAATACTAATAATTTTGTCTGTGTGTGGGTGTGTGTACGTGTTTTTGTGACATATCAGGACATAAATCTGTATAATGACATAGATATGACACAGGTATTACAAAGAGGTGGAAAAATAGATAGAAAATTGTACAGTAAAAAAAATATGGAAACTTAACCACACCACAATTCACAAAAACAATGTGTGTGTGTGTGTCCGTGTGTCTGTGTAGGCGCATGTGTGTCTTATCAAGTAAACAAAAAATATGTTATGAAATATTAAATATTTATCCTTCGACATTATCATCATATAAAATTTATTATAATTGCATGATATAGATGTCCTTAAAATGTTTTTTTTTTTTAATAAAAAACTGCTTTTATTGTAGCCGAAATAAAACAAATAAGACTTTTATTCATTTATTCATTCATTTTCGGCTTAGTGGAATGAATAGCCAACTTATCCAGCATGTTTTTATGCAGCGGATGCCCTTCCAGCTGCAACCCATCTCTGGGAAACATCCACACACACTCATTCACACTCATACTCTACGGACAATTTAGCTTACCCAATTCACTTTTACCACATGTCTTTGTACTGTAGGGAAAACCGGAGCACCCGGAGGAAACCCACGCGAATGCATGGAGAACATGCAAACTCCACACAGAAACGCCAACTGACCCAGCCGAGGCTCGAACCAGCGACCTTCTTGCTCTGAGGCGACAGCACTACCTACTGCGCCACTGCGTCGCCGACCAAATAAGACTTTCTCCAGAAGAAAAAATATTATCAGACATACTGTGAAAATTTCCTAGCTCTGTTAAACATTATTTGGGAAATATTTAAAAAAAAAAAAAGAAATTCAAAGGGGGGCTAATAATTCTGACTTCAACTGTATATATATATATATATATATATATATATATATATATATATATATAAGGGGGTGACGCGCTGGCGCAGTAGGTAGTGCTGTCGCCTCACAGCAAGAAGGTCGCTGGTTCGAGCCTCGGCTGGGTCAGTTGGCGTTTCTGTGTGGAGTTTGCATGTTCTCCCTGCATTCGCGTGGTTTTCCTCCGGGTGCTCCAGTTTCCCCCACAGTCCAAAGACATGCAGTACAGGTAAACACCAGTGGAGAGAGTCAGCACTTTCAAGCACTTTCAGCACTTTCGAGAGTCAGCACTTTCAAGTTTCTTGGAGTACACATCGCTGAGGATCTGACATGGACTGCCCACACAGACGCAGTGCTGAGGAAGGCACAACAACGCCTCTTCTTCCTCAGGCGTCTCAGGAGGTTTGGAATGAGCCCCCACATCCTCCGCTCGTTCTACACCTGCACTGTGAAGAGCATCCTAACTGGCTGCATCACCACCTGGTACGGAAACAGCACCAGCAGCAATCGCAAAGGTCTACATAGGATTGTGTGAACTGCTGGACGCGTAGTAGGAGGTGAGCTTCCCTCCCTCCAGGACATCTATACCAGGAGGTGCATGAGGAAAGCCAAGAGAATCATCAGCGACTCCAGCCACCCAAGCCATAGACTTTTCACTCTGCTACCCTCAGGCAGACGGTTCCGCAGCATCCGGTCACGCACCAGCCGACTGAAGGAAAGTTTCTTCCCTCAGACTATCAGGCTGATGAACACTTAACACACCCCACACAAACTCTTCCATACCCCCTCACTGCACACCATCAAGATGTAGCATGCACTGCACTTTAACCAATTCATACTTAAAACAATACTGCCTACGTATCGCTGTCAACATTGCCAATTTTACATTGTCTTGTTTTTTTTTTTGTGAGTATGTTGTTGTATATTACACTCTGTATTTCGCACTGTCTGTATTTTGCACTGTCTGTATTTTTGCACTCTCTGTATTTCGCACTGTCGTTGTATTTACACTGTCTGTATTTTGCATTGGCTGGAGCCAGCACCTAAGCTTTTCACTCATCATAGCACACGTGCTGCTGATGATGTGACAATAAAAGTGATTTGATTTGATTTGAATTGGGTAAGCTAAAATTGTCCGTAGTGTATGTGTGTGAATGAGAGTGTATGGGGTTTTCCCAATGATGGGTTGCGGCTGGAAGGGCATCCACTGTGTAAAACATGCTGGATAAGTTGGCGGTTCATTCCGCTGTGGCGACCCCAGATTAATAAAGGGACTATGCCGAAAAGAAAATGAATAAATTAATAAATATATATTTCATATAAATGTTTCATTTTAGGCATCACGTGGTGCAGTGGAAAGCACGATCGCCTCTCACAGCAAGAAGGTCGCTGGTTCGAGCCTCGACCGGGTCAGTTGGCATTTCTGTGTGGAGTTTGCATGTTCTCCCTGTGTTAGCGTGGGTTTCCTCCAGGTGCTCTGGTTTCCCCCACAAGTCCAAAGACATTCGCTATAGGTGAATTGAGTAAACTAAATTGGCCGTAGTGTATGAGTGTGTGTGTATGGGTGTTTCCCAGTGTTGGGTTGCAGCTGGAAGGGCATCCGCTGTGTAAAACATGCTGAATAAGTTTGCGGTTCATTCCACTGTGGCAACCCCTGATGAATAAAGGGACTAAGCCAAAGGAAAATGAATGAATGAATATTATTGATATCAGTGTTTTACCTCAAACGCTGTTTGTTTTCATCATTAGTCTAATATTTTATAAAGACTATATTTAAGCATTGTTTTACCTCAAACGCTGTTTGTTTTCATCATTAGTCTAATATTTTATAAAGACTATATTTAAGCATTGTTCATAATTTTCCAAAATCCTCAATCTAGAAATTACACCTTCACCTAAACTCATTTAATGACCAAATGAATCTGCTACCGGATAAGAAAACTGCACTGTCTTGATTGTTCTAGAATCGTTTTTAACATCTCATTAAATTTGTTGACTGTCTGAGTCACAGTTTTGCCATTAGTGGTGGTCAGCTCTTTGGCCATAGTTTGGGCGCAGGGCCGAATATTTCTCTCATTGATTGGTGCTGTGAGCTCAGCAGTCATTACAGTGATGCTGTTACCACAGCGACCGAACTGTCTGTAGCACTTTGCTGAGCTTTGTTATTGGCTGCGCTGCTTCCGTTTACTGCTTATGCAGCCAAAACCACACTAATGCTCACTTGTATGTCTGACTAAAAGGTTTCACTATTTAGCAATAATGTTGCTATTTAACCATACTGCAGATGATATGGAGATTTGCTTTTACGTCATTTGCATGCCACTATTAGCCTATGAACAAATGCATTGCACAAGTTGTTTAAATATGTATTCTTTGTGCAATGTATTACTTTCCGAGGTGATTACTATATGATGGGTTAGCTACACCCATTTTTCAGTGCCTCTCCTCCCTTTCTTACAGTTAAAATCCCAGGCCTGTGAGGGGGGTTGGAAGTGTAGCTACATTGTGCTGAACCACCGCAGTGCTGTCCCGTTAACGTTACCGCGAGGGGCGGGAGCGGTGTGTGTGTGTGAGAATGTAAGAGAGAGAGAGGGAGACTCACTGAAAGTGATCGTGATTTTTCTCTCTCTCTCATCCCCTCCCCTTCTCTCTCACTCAGGCATACATACACTTTCATGCGGACACGAGAGGACTATTATTTTTTCCGTCCAGGTCGTTTTAATCTATTCTAGAGAAGCATTTATCATGCTAGTGTTTCTTGGTTTACTGCTATTTCCAACAGCATAACAAAAGTTGAAGCCTGTCATTTTAATTAAGTCATCACTGCGTATATATTTTTTCCCCAATACCTGTTCTCAGGAGGATATATATTTTTAGGTATTCGCATCCTGTGTGGAAAAAACTGAAGGCTTTTCTTACCGAAGACTGGGATTTGTGTTTCGAGGCTTTCTTCGCCTGAGGCTCTTTAGGTAATGCAGCACTTTTTTGTGATGACGCGGTCTAGACATCTTTTCCATCCTCAAGGGAATGTCGTTTACTGCATTGATATAGAGTTGATTATGAGGAATACTTTGTGCTTTTTCTTCCTGCTGTGTGCTTTTGTCGTCAATGTAGGAAGTTTGGCTTTTGACTACTAATCCCCTCTCTCTCTCTCTCTCTCTCTCTTGCTCTCTCCTCTCTCTTTCTGCATCCTCGGTGACGACGGTCTGTTTTATAAAGCACCTGCCAACAAAATGTGAGTACTCTTTATTTATACTATACAAATACAAAATGTTCTAACAAATACGCCAATGTACTTAAAACGAAAAACTCTTTAATAATTCAATATGTATGAATTAGTTTAATGCCTGAGATGTCTTGATATAAGCGTTAGGATACGCTACTATATGAAATTTACTGTGTTTTTCGTGTTGTATTAGCAATATCAGCGTCCTGGTTGCTTTCAATAGAGTTCATCAACAGCGCCGCAAAATCGAGGTTTTAAAGCTGATACATCATAATTTAAGTAGACTTTAGTGCCCTGCTCCATCTATCGGAATTGAAATGGAACTACATCGAAAATTATATTAAATCATGGCGGTAAGGCCTAGATAAAACTTACCTAGATTAAATAGTCCGATTTACTCGATGCCCTTCAGTCAATTCGCCACACAAACAGTTGGTTATCGTCTCGTGCTCCTTAAAAGAACATTTGTAATGACATTTACTACGTTTTTAACAAAATACATATCTTTAATCTTGTGTTTTTGATGTAATTCCATCTACCACAATTCTAACTGATGTGCTCACTTAACAAATTGCAGTTGCTATGGTTATTCATCAAGGCGAAGGCGCGAAATCCTTCTTAACTTTAAATGGAAACGATTGAACACGCTAGTTTCTACATTTAAAACAATACAACTTTGGTTTAATTTTGTGTAAAGCTTTATTAAACCCCTCACGTCATTTTATGCTAGCGAAAAAGCTCATAATAGCCTACACATTGAGATTTCTTAACATTTATCATAGCTCTACTACAGATAAAGAAAAAAAGTTAACCCATGCTAACCACACACTAACAATTGTTGTTACATTACACTAGCCATTGTTTAACCATGGGTTTTGTACACAATATGTCACTAAGCCTTAATGATAACCAGTCCTCCAAACAGACTATGGTTGCTACACTTTTACTAGCTATAATAACACCAATGTTAATTTTCAAATGGGTGTCAACGTGAGGTAAGTGTATGTAGTACAAGAAACCTTGCAAATGTCTTATAACACATCTATCAGATTCCTTAATGAGCTATTGCATCATGGCCTGCTAACTCCAGGCTCAATTCAGCCTAATTTATTTACATTAAGGAAGCAAATAGCTCTTAAAACAATAAGAAAGTACCTTTGAGGAACTCCAAAATATGCCTTTTTAACCCCTTTCCGTCTTCCCTCAGGTCTGCCCCAGATGCTGCCGCAAGCCCTGGAGCCCCAGGAGCCCCAGAGGGTGAGGGAGGGGCACCCTCTCAACCTCCAAACCTCACCAGCAACCGCCGTCTCCAGCAGACACAGGCTCAAGTGGATGAGGTGAATATTAACATTATCTCATAAGCTGGACAAGGTGAATCTTGACTTGACTAGAAATGAATAAGTATTTGACCATTAAGTATGGCCATACAGTTCAAAGCTACTAAATAAAGCACATATTTTATAGTTGACATCATTTGATGTTGGATGTGATTTAGTGAAAGTGTTAATTATATAAGTGATTAGAGAATTAGAGATTAGAGAAGGGCAAAATAACATTTGCCGGACCTTGATGGACTTTCTTGGAGGTATAAAAATTTAATGCAGTCAAACATTAAGGTGCAGGCCAGGCTCTTATACAATATTCATGCTTTATTGTTGTCTGTATTTTCCATTCAAAGTGACTTTCAGATTCACATTTACTCTCTCACAGAGGCATTTCTGCGATGTCATGTTGCTGTGTTTTCTGAATGTCTCAGGTGGTTGACATCATGCGTGTGAATGTGGACAAGGTTCTGGAAAGAGATCAGAAGCTATCGGAATTGGACGACCGGGCAGACGCACTGCAGGCCGGAGCATCACAGTTTGAGAGCAGCGCTGCCAAGCTGAAAAACAAGTACTGGTGGAAGAACATGAAGGTGCGCTCTGGGAAATTTAGTACAGTTTGGCGGGAGACTCTGGGTTGTTTTGAACTGTTGAAAGACAGTTCACTGGAAGCCCTTGGGCTAAAAATGAAAAGTCTGTGTGCATATAGCCCATTGAATTCAATTAACTTTTTTAGTCATATCAACTTACATCAGTCACACTGACTAAAATATTAAGTTAAATGTTGTATAGCAAAAAAAGAAATTGAGTTGGAACTAGGCATGGGCCGGTATAAGATTCTGACGGTATGATAACCTTGGATAAAAATATCACGGTTTCACGGTATCACGGTATTGTGATTACTGCTCTAAAATATATTCTGTTTAAATGTCTGGGTAAAATACTAAAAGTTTTTCCCCTTTGAACACAATATATTTTATTTTGAGAAACATTTATAATATTTTGGAGCAGTAAACGTGCCAGGCTAAATAATGAAAATGAATCATTGACTTCTGCTGTCTTCATTAGTTTCAAAAACACAGATTTCAAGAGTTCACACTTAGCTGATGATTGATTATAAGCAATTTTGGCGTGCTGTCCCGGGAGAGAGCCCTGAGCTCAAAGGTCCCTGAGCCCCGGGCTCCCCCCCGTTGCAGGGCGAGAGGGGAGCCCCGAGCTCAGGTAGATCTCGAGGACTCCCCCATCGAGGTGATTGAAGATCAGATAGTGCAACTCTTTAGCTAGGTAGATACTAGAATAGGGAGTAAGTCTAAAAGTTGATTTTAGCAATGATCTAGGTTGCATGTTTTGCGTGGGAGGAAACCGGAGAACCCGGGGAAAACCCACGTGAGCACGGGGAGAACGTGCAAACTCCACACAGAAATGCCTGCTGGTTTGGTAAAGCCTAGAACCATAGACATTCTTGCTGTGAGGCGACAGCGCTAAGCGCTGGGCCACCGTGTCACCCGTCTAGAAAAGAGGAGGAGTAGGGGAGGAAGGAGGGGGGGGGGGGGGGGGGGGGGGGGTGGGGGGTTCTTCAAATCGAAGATGACTGTGATAAGAAATCCTGGCTCTTTATAGTGAGTCAGGTATCGTCTGATTGGACAATCATGAGTGGTTAATGTGTAACCAGCTGTGTTCAATCATAATCACATGCTCCTCTCGAAATTAGTTTATAACTAAACTCCATTTATTTACAATTTAAAATGGCATCTTTGGATATCTTTTCTGCTGGAGATGCTGTTGTTAAAAAAAATGTAAATAAAAAAATCTTACTCATACCTTAGAAACGGTATTAGAGAAAATTTTGACGGTATGATAACCTTGACTTTTCCAAACCGCGGTATACCTTGAAAACGGTTATCGTCCCATGCCTAGTTGGAACCTGTTTAGCTGATTAAAATGAGTTAAAGTAACATTTTGAAATCATATAATTTTTTAGTGTAGAATAACTGAAGTAGCATTTTCTTTTAAAACGCAATACAACACTAAAAAATACAAATTTACATTCAAAACTAGAATTAAATCGACGTATTTAGCAATTATATTTTTAATCTAAATCAGCCGATCTAAAATCATTCTTTCAGTAAACACAATCACATTCATTTTAATACACCAATTTTACTAAATAGTGGCGTAAGGAAACACAGAAATGTAACATTTTAGCTCCCTAAATGATACAATACTAATAATAAAATGTAAAAAAACAAATATTCCTTAATTAAAAAAAAAACCTAATGCTATATACTAAAAGATAATGCTAAAAAAATTTTAAATATATAAATGTTTAAAAATCTACCTCACTTATTTGAATAAATTTATCTTTCGGATTTACAGTTGCAATCAGAATTATTAACCCCCCTGAGTCCCCTGTTTATTTTTTCCCCCAATTTCTATTTAACAGAGAGAAGATTTTCTCAACACATTTCTAAACATAATAGTTTTAATAACTCATTTCTAATAACTGATTTATTTTATCTTTGCCATGATGACAGTAAAAAATATTTTACTAGATATTTTTCAAGTCACTTCTATTCAGCTTGACATTTACAGGCTTAGGTTAACTAGGCAAGTTATTGTATAACGATGGTTTGTTCTGTAGACAATCGAAAAAAATATTGCTTAAAGGGGCTTATAATACTGACCTTAAAATGTTTTTAAAAAAATTAAAAACTGCTTTTATTCTAGCCTAAATAAAACAAATAAGACTTTCTCCAGAAGAAAATATTATCAGACATACTGTGAAAATTTCCTTGCTTTGTTAAACATAATTTGGGAAATATGTAAAAAAGAAAAAAAAAATCAAAGGGGGTTTAATAATTCTGATTGCAACTGTATAGTTTCAGGAAAATAAGTTGATAGTTTACACAGTTGGTGTTTCAATATTGGCAGCAGTAAAGATGGCCGACGGGGCAGAGCTGACTTAACACTAAAGCAGAAGCTGTCTCATTTGGATATAACCTGAAAGCAACCCAGCCCATAAGTCACGCCGCTGGCCAGCGTTTCAGATATATTACGCAAGTTGCAGTTGTGACGCAAGCTTAGGTACTGCAGTATCAGAACGAGTCCGGCCAATCCTGGAACAGTTTACATCTGTAGACAGTAAGCATCCTGCTTACAAATTTCCATTTAATTCCATCTATAAATAGAAAGAGCTTTCTGGAGCATGTCACAGATAAAAAGGCATCCTCTGTAGTAAAATTAAACATATTTTCTTTATAATCATCATTTGTTCGATAGAAGGATAAATGTTTAGTTTAAAATGGAGAGGCGTTTCAAATTACATACATACATGCGGTTTGTTCAAACTACTTATTCAAAATGAGTTGAAACAACACATTTCCTGAGTTTTTTTGGGGGGGTAACTTAATTGTTTTATGTTCAGTCCACTTAAATTTGTAAAAACTAATACGTTAACTTAAATCCTTCATGTTGCCCCAACACAAATCAATTGTGTGTGGAACCCAGCATTTTTTACAGTGTAGATATAAATATTTCTGATATATGTATTGTGATTCTAAACATAGTTTACTTCATTTAATCGATTCCTTTCATTATTAAGAAAAGCCTTGTTTGAAATGGAGAGGAGCTTCAGATGTGAAGCGTTGGGTCTGTCTGCGCCTGTTTTTGGAGCATAACATGGATCTTAATGCCTCATTTGTAGTCAATTTAAATATATTTGAATTATAAACACGTAATTTGCGTAGCAATTCAGTTTATTCCTAGTTCCTGTTTATTCCTTAGTAGAATTGTCTTTTTTTAAATGAAATGAAGAGGCACTTCCATTTGGACCCCAGCTTTTTGGAGCATCACACAGATATAAATGTAGTGAATCTAGCATATATTTTACTATAATTACAAACATAATTTCAGTGATTATTTCCCTTTCCCATAATAGGAAAAATGACTTGCATTGGTTAATAATTAGGCTCAATTGTAGCCAAAAACATATTTTACATAATACACATAAACACATTTGCTTAAAGGGAGAGTTCAGCCAAAACGTTCATCGTTTACTCACTCAGTTATTTCTAGATTTCTATGAATTTCTTTCTTTTGTTGAACACAAAACAAGATATTGCAAAGAATGTTGGAAAAAAGCAGCCAATAGCTATGTTTCTATCTAAAGATGCAAATTAGATGTTCACTATCTCACTGCAATTTATAACTTTTTGATTTAGTGGCTAATTTCTATGAATTAGTATGATCTCATTCGTACAATTTTCTTATCCCCAATGACAGTTGAGTTTAGGGGTGTGGTTTCCTTCTAAAGATGCGAATTAGATGTATGCGCAAAACTGGAATATTGAGTAAAACATTTGAAAATAAACACCATTTGTAGCCAATGAAACAAAGAGAACAATAACATCACTTCCTGATAAATCAACAATATCTCATGGCAATTCGTAACTTTTTTTTAATTCGTATGAATTTGTACAATCTCATTTTTATAATCTAGTATGATTTGCTTATCCTCCAATGAGGGTTGGGTTTAGGGGTGGGGTTTGGTGCCATGCCTCCTTTGAAAAATCTTACATTTTCGCAAGATTGAACAAATAAATTTAAAGAATGTTGGGAAAAAAGCAGCCATTAGCTATGTTTCCATCCAAAGATGCAAATTAGATGTTTGCTCTCTCACTGCAATTCATAACTTTTTGATTTAGTGGCTAATTTCTATGAATTAGTATGATCTCATTCGTACAATTTTCTTATCCCCAATGACAGTTGAGTTTAGGGGTGTGGTTTCCTTCTAAAGATGCGAATTAGATGTATGCGCAAAACTGGAATAATGCTTAAAACATTTGCAAATAAACACCATTTGTAGCCAATGAAACAAAGAGAACAATAACATCACTTTCTGATAAATCAACAATATCTCATGGCAATTCGTAACTTTTTTTTAATTCGTATGAATTTGTACAATCTCATTTTTACAATTTAGTATGATTTGCTTATTCTCCAATGAGGGTTGGGTTTAGGGGTGGGGTTTGGTGCCATGCCTCCTTTTAAAAATCTTACATTTTCACAAGACTGAACAAATAAAATTGAAGAATGTTGGGGAAAAAAGCAGCCATTAGCTATGTTTCCATCCAAAGATGCGAATTAGATGTTTGCTCTCTCACTGCAATTCATAACTTTTTGATTTAGTGGCTAATTTCTATGAATTAGTATGATCTTATTCGTACAATTTTCTTATCCCCAATGACAGTTGAGTTTAGGGGTGGGGTTTCCTTCTAAAGATGCAAATTGGATGTATGCGCAAAACTGGAATAATGCGTAAAACATTTGCGCATAAAACACCATTCCCAGCCAATGAGACAAAGAGAACAAAAGCATCACTTCCTGATAAACTAACCATATTTCATGGCAATTCGTAACTTTTTGATTCAGTGGCTAATTTGTATGAATTTGTACAATGTCATTTGTACAATTTAGTATGATTTGCTTATACTCCAATGAGGGTTGGGTTTAGGGGTGGGGTTTGGTGCCACGACCCTTTTAAAAATCATGCATTTTCGCACGACTGAAATCTTATCTGTATGAATTCGGCACTAAACTGACAAAGCGTAAAATAGTTATGTTTCCTCGTGAGATCAGGCTGGACAACAGAAAAATGGAATTTGTTGTGGTAGGAGAAGCAACTGCGGACTTTTTTCTCATTTAATAAATGACTTGTGTATCAGAAGACGTAACATAATAAACGTTGCTTTTGGAGACTCGAGACTGCTCTTTGGGAGCGCAGATTCTCAAGACAGTTCTAAAGGTAATAATAATGAAACACTTTGATGACAGACTTTGGCTGAGGGGTTTTAGAATGACCAAAACAACATTTCAAACATTTTACAATGTGGTCAGTCTGCTGGTTTGTCCATTAATGCCGACCATTTTTGTGATCACATAATCTGTTCAAATAAAATCGAAGAATGTTGGAAAAAGCAGCCATTAGCTACGTTTCTATTTAAAGATGCGAATTAGACGTTTGCTCTCTCACTGCAATTCACAACTTTTTGATTTAGTGGCTAATTTCTATGAATTAGTATGATCTCATTCGTACAATTTTCTTATCCCCAATGACAGTTGAGTTTAGGGGTGTGGTTTCCTTCTAAAGATGCAAATTAGATGTATTGCGCAAAACTGGAATAATGCGTAAAACATTTGCAAATAAACACCATTTGTAGCCAATGAGAGAAAGAGAACAATAACATCACTTCCTGATAAATCAACAATATCTCATGGCAATTCGTAACTTTTTGATTTAGTGGCTAATTTTTATGAATTTGTACAATCTCATTTGTTCAATTTAGTATGATTTGCTTATACTCCAATGAGGGTTGGGTTTAGGGGTGGGGTTTGGTGCCACGCCTCCTTTTAAAAATCGTGCATTTTTGCACGACTAAACTCTAATCCGTATGAATTCGGCACTAAACTGACAAAACATGAAATAGTTACGTTTCCTTGTGAGATCAGGCTGGACAAATGAAAAATGGAATTTGTTGTGGTAGGAGAAGCAACTGCAGGACTTTTTTCTCATTTAATAAATGACTTGTGTATCAGTAGACGTAACATAATAAACGTTGCTTTTGGAGACTCAAGACTGCTCTTTGGGGGCGCAGATTCTCAAGACAGTTCCAGAGGTAATAATAATGAAACACTTTGATGACAGACTTTGGCTGAGGGGTTTTAGAATGACCAAAACAACATTTTAAATGTTTTACAATGTGGTCAGTCTGCTGGTTTGTCCATTAATGCCGACCATTTTTGTTATCACTGATCTGTTCAAATACAATCACATAACTTTTTTAATGTGCATGCTGGAATTTATGCACTTCCATCGTAGTTTATGCACATTTTTTACTTATTGTATAAAATGTTAGTACTGTTTTTAAATACTTTCCACTTCCATTAAACAAAAGTTTTATTGCGATATTCAGAAATGTGCGTAAAAATAAGTGGATGGAAACATCGTTACTGATTTCCATTCTAGGAATGAAAATTCTATGGATGTCACTGACTACTTTATTTTTTTTATTTATTTTTTTACTTTTTCCAGCATATTTAACTTTGTGTTCAACAGAAGAAAGAAACTCAAAGTAAAGTAAATGATGGGGGACGAATTTATTTTTGTGTGATTTATCAGTTTCTCTTTTTCCTTAGAAAGAAAAACATCTTGCTTGTAATGGAGAACCACCTCAGATGTTTTGCATTGGTTTGTCTGGGCCTTCACTTTACATATTAGATTTTTATCTCTCCATCCAGCGATCTGTCAATCCGTCCCCTCGCTCTGGATTTATAAGCTCCCCCTCGTTCACCTCCCCTCCAGACAGCATAAATTTATTAGTCCCCTCCGCCACCCAGATGGCCCAACAGCTGCCCGTCCCGTCCAGCAGTGAGTGCTGTGGGGGAGGGGAAGGGGCTTCTAGTTGCAATCTGGATTACAGCATCACCGGATTAAACCCCAGATGTGATTTGTGATGTAACTCACATTAATCTGCACCAGTTCGCTCCTCCCTTTCCTCCATTTCTCTCTTTTCCATTTCACTTTCTTATTATATATGTGCAGATTTTTCCTTTCCAGATTTCTCAGATTTGTGACTTTTTTACTTTACTCAAGGCTTTACTCAGATGTTAATGAAGCATGAGAAATGCTGGTGGTATTTGCATTCATATGGGCCAATTTTTATGTCTTAAATTTATTTTTATTATTCAATTTATGTTGTAGATAGTTTGTGGCATGATGAATGAAGAGTAAATATACACCATCTAGACTAGTAAGTAATGTAAGGTCAAGAAAGCTGTGCATAATCATATATAAACATGAATTAGTAGTTTATTTAGTTTCATTAGTTTTTATTTTTACCATTTACAAAAGTATTTATTGTATGTAAAGTATGTTTTAGAATTAAGAGATCGTTTAAAAATTGAAAAGGGGATTGTTTTAACTCTTTAACTGCCTGCTCTACCAAATGGTTGATCATATTTTGACTGTTTTAAATAATGACTGTTAAAATCATTCAAAGAATGACCGGTTTAAATAATGGTTTACACACACACAGCATTGTTTACAGAATCAATCAAACATAATCCTGTTGCACTAGTACTCTTGATTTTAGGTTTTATTGTAATAAAAAAAAAAAAAAGAACATGGTAAATGAGAATCTGAAATATTTTATGGCATACTAAAAAAAAGACGATTTAGTGTTCAAAAATGTTTTATTTTGATTTATTTTTTAAAAAATTTGTCTCACACTTCATATTTTCAGATTTTTCATAGTATATGTATTAATTTCAGTATTTTTACCATAAACATATTAACCATTTGGTAGAGGCTGATATTTTAGAAATTATAGGATGTGTTGAAAAAAAAATGTGTGTTAACTAGCGACATTAGGAGTTAGGAAATGCACTCCAAATTTTTTTTCTTGGTGGGGCAGTTACAAATGTATAGTTTTATTTAAAAAAAAAAAAAAAAAGGAAAAAGGAAATTAAAAAGGAAATTACTTTTTTTTTTAATCTTTTCTTGGACTTTGGTCATCTATTATTATTATTATTTATTTTTTTAGCCACCATTTTTCAAGCTTTTGTGATATATTGCTACATTATCTTGACTTAAATAATTAGAGACCCTACATATTCAGTTTATTATTATTATTATTATTTTATTTAGTTTTAATTAATTTTATTACTATTATTAACTATTTTATTTCTAAATAGCTACATGCATGCCAACCAAATAAAAAAAAATCTTGCAACAGATCTAGAAAAATATGAATGAGTCTTACAGCATTATTGATATAGTGCATTATTTTTACACATCTATATATAACCCCCCCCCCCCTTATTTATATATATATATCAAGGTTTCCGCTACATTCATCCGTGGCAGGCCGCCACGGCAAAATTCATCCTGCCACGGCTACATTACAACTTCTCATTTAAAACATTTAGTCGTGTTTTTTTATAGCGGGTTATAATCGCACCAAAACATATTAAAAGGTAAGTGAATTATAACAGCGCAAACATTTCTGTAACTGTAGTAGTGCTGTGCGCCATTTGTTCAACCCTTTAAGGTGACATGCTGACTGACTGACTGACTGGTGCGTGATGCGTGGGGCACCAGCAAACACGGCGTAGCTTTCAGTTAAGATGAACACAGTTTCCATAAGTATAGTTATCTTTCTGGAGTTTGTAGCCATTTCACTTTACTTCAGGACGCGTTAATGTCGGAAAACGCACAAAAACGCACTTCAGCAGCGCTTACTGGAGAGCGCACGAGAAGATCTGCACTTGAGCATGTAAAGTTGAGTGCGTGCAAGAAGTTTTGTGCACAAAGAGGAAATCGGCGCGCAAGCAAAGAGATTTGCATGCTCATATTACATGAATGCGTTCTCGACTTGTAATCCTGCGTGTAATATTTGTCTTTGAAATAGTTGGCAGATCTGTGTAAAAAAAAAAAGCCTGCCGCCACAGCTGGGAAAAATCCTAGAGGAAACACTGTGTATATATATATATATATATATATATATATATATATCTTTCAGGACACTAGTGACATTTAAAAGCTTAACTAAGGTTAATTAGGTTAACTAGGCAGGTTAGGGTAATTAGGCAAGTTATTGTATAACTAATATATATATATATATATATATATATATATATATATATATATATATATATATATATATATATATATACACACACACATATACACACACACACACACACACACACAATGTGTGTTGTAAAAGTAAAATCGTATTTCTTGAACAGAATGAACCTGTGGTTTATTTTCATGTTACTATATTTTCCCCATTGTGTAGTGGTGAATAATATAAATAATATAATTTTCTTTTTCTTCCACAGATGATGATCATAATGGGAATTATGGGGATCATCTTGTTGGGTATTGCTTTCAGTGAGTAGAAATTGGCAAATAATTTCACAAATGCTAATCGCTATACATAGCATTATTATTGTTGTTATATTTCTGCATGTTTTGCCATCTAACATATTGATCTAAAATCAAGAGTTAATTTTGGACATATGAAGTCATACATGTAACAATATTAATAAGTAAAGCCAATCTTTTTTTGTAGCTGCTTCCAATAAATGCTTAAATACTACTAATTTAAGTACAGTGCTCAGCATATACAAGTACACTCCTCACAAACCTCTTTTAAGTTCATATTTTTAATAGGAAGCTATACAGTATTATATGTGTGCATATACATTAGATTAGTCAGTACGGAAGCCAAATCTGGAGCTTATCTAACAAAATGACTTACAATAACGGTCCAAAAACTAGCACACCCAAATGTATGTTATAGAAAAATATTAAATACAAATTTTTTAAAAATAAAAAAAAATTTGTTTAAATTTTTAGGTTGTAATTTTTATTTTTTATGCAATATTTAGCTTGAATTTAATCGTATTAACTTAAATTTTTTTAAATATGTTTGGTGACTAAAATATTATCTTAATAAATATATCTTTAATAAATCTGTTGTTTAAATGCACCAAAATACATTGCCTATATTCATTCAGAAATAGATGAAAATATTCATTTTCAGAATGAGATGTACTCAATTATGCTGAGCACTGTATAATAGATTAAAGAATATCGATTCTAATCGAGAATATCAATTTCTAAATTCAACGTAAAACTCCAATATATTTCAGAATCAGCCTCCACTGACTCATTTCAGTCAATAATTCTGTGTTTTTTCATCTTTTTTCCCCCAACAGTGTACTTCTACTACTGAGCCTCTGGTGGGACACACAAGGACAGGCGACGTTGGCTTTGTGTGAACTCCACCCCTCCCTCTCTCCCCACCAATGCCTTTCATTGAATCCACAGTGTGTGTATGTATGTGTGTGCGAATGTGTGTGCGTGTGCAGTCATTGACGCAGTGCCTCTCCCTCCCTTTGTCTGTCACTGCATTTCTTTGTACCTCTCTTGAGTGCTTTGCAACAGTGCCCGAGCTTTACTTAAAAGAAAAAAAAAAATGGTTAGGAATATCTATGTGTGGTTTTAGGTTGGAGAATGTGTTGGTCCTTTTCAGGGGCCCCCCAAAAAAAAAAAATCACAAACAAAAAAAAAAAAAGGGTGATGCAATAATATAGATTTGTAGCGCTGGTCTGAATGAGCCCATGAATAACTAAAGAGGAAACGCAAAGATTAAGTTTAGGATCAAGTCATACATCTATGCACAGAAGCCAAAGTGTTTACCCAGAAACGGCCTATGGTTCCATTCGGAAAAATAAAAGAGTAAATATTATTACTATGGTATTTTTGGGGGATAATGTATTGCCGTCATCCTTATAGATTCCGAACTCGATTTCCTTTCTTGTTTTTAAATAAAGCAAAATGATTTCTTTCCGTAATGTTGACATCTGGATGGTACATTTTATAATTCGTTTGACATTTTAAAGATGTTGCACTCGATTTAAAGGATATTTGATCATGAATCGACTCTTTGATGCATGGCAGAAGACTAATGGAGGCTGAAAGAAAGTAAATAAAATGGTGTAAACAAAGTATTTTCTTCTATATTTGATTTTATATTTACCCTCGTGACAGTACGGTCACAAATGCAATTCTATACAGATGTATTTCAGGCTAAATATCCATTAAAAGTGTACAACTAGTGTTGTTATACCCGAACACCTCCTGACTTTATCATTTAGAATGAACTACTGATATGCAAACTGAAGGATAACGTGACTCATTTAATGTATATATCATTTAGGATTCAGTGTGGGACCTAATCAGCACTGGAAATGACATCGTTCAGGGATGATCCTCTGCATGTGTTTGTGTGAAACCTACATGGGCACTTTAACCACCTTCGTAAATAGTGATTGTACGATTTTTTTTGTTGTTGTTGTTGTTGGGGTATTAAGGACATATTGTCCAACACCTGAAATTTTGCTGTTATTGGTGTAACATTTTAATGCAAGCTCGTCATGTGTGAATAACATCCCCTTCATTGAGCATTAACCCAAATTGCAGGGCAGCGAATGTCATTCCTTCATTTACAAAAATCCTGAATTCATTGTGTTTTATGCAACCCGTTCCATTTGTAAATATGTGCTGCAGAGATAAATAACAGATCCTTAGCATTTGGAGCCAAGCTGCTAACTTGTGGTTCATTTGAAAGCATGTCTGCTTGCTCACCATGTGCTGATTCTAATAAAGTGCTGATGCTGTTATTCGCTCCTCCCCGTGTAGTTTTTTTATTAGCGAGCGGCTAGAAAAACGGAAGTAAGTTACTTCTGGTATGACTTTCAGAGCACCTCACACACAAAGTGAACGAAAGTTACACGGAGGCTTGGTGAATATGGTTTAATTGGTTATTAATCAGCAACAATGCTTCTCCAAATCACAAAGTGAAATGAATCATACAAAGCGGTGATACAGAAATGTATTCGTACTACAGCACAGATGAGTAACCTAATTTAGAAAGCGTGTACATGAAATGCACTCAATGTCTATTGAACCATCATGTCTGAACGGTAACGTTTTTTTTTTTTTTACATGAAAACATTTCTAGATGCGAGATCTCAGCTAAAACAATCTGTTTTCAGCATCTACTGGTACTAAAATCATACATGAATTAATCAAGGCAAGATCTACTGTTCATAGCAAGAGACGTCTATACGGTTTACACAAACTAAGCAAATTAAACATGAAAACGAAGAAAAACAATTGGTTATATGAGGGAAGTTCAAAAAGTCAGAGCAAACGCATATTAAAAAAAAAAGGCATAAATGATATGAAAATTAAAACCAGGAGCCATTTTGTCATAGCAGAATATGAATGTATTCACATTTCGCACAACAAATGGCATAAAAAACTAAGCAATCACAAAAATGAGGGGTTTGCGTAAACTAAGCACCGAACATCTACAAACTATCAGACGAACATTTGATGAAGCATAAAATAAGACTGTTTCACTATAAAACACTGATTCCAGCGGGATCGATTTACATTTGAAGTATGAACCGACGATGATAAAAGAAACACAAACTACAGCAAAGACGCACTTAACCGTCATCCTCGATTTCCGCAACCACATCAACATCGACTAAAATCGTCAGGGCAATTTTTAAAAATTGAGTATTTTAAGATCCCGCGCACGCAAAACTACTGCACAGGTATGACACTACTACATCTGAAACAGTCTGGTTTGGTAGTTGCTTTGAAATTATTGGCACAAACTGTTAATAACAAATAAAGGTGTGCTTTGTATGATAACGTTTTCAATGGAATCGTTAATTGTGCATCCACGTTATTTGGATTCCATGTTGTTTACAGGCTACATACTTGTCCTTCGATTTTGCATGCTTCAAATTATGCAGACAAATTTCCCCATGCAAAAAAAACAAAAAAAGGAAATCGACTGTGCTCAATTAGATCGTGAGCAAACATTTCAGGTATTAATGAGCTTCAAAATAAAAAGTGTGGAGGGGGGAATACAGTCTGGCATGGCAGGCAACACCAAAAGCACACTTTTCAGAAAAAAAAAAAAAAAAAAAAGAATTATTGACATAGCCTATTAAAACCCTTCGAAAAATATACCCACCAATTTTCAACGAAGCCCCTCATCTTCTCATTTCTTTTTTTTGAACTTGCTCACCATCTCGTTCTCGCTTGTGTTGTTGACTTTCGAACAATCAATGGCGGAGTCGTCATCATCGTCGTCGTCATCATCTTCGTCTTCTGGGTCGGCGTCGTTCTCGCTCCCCCTGGTGTCGTCATCATCATTTGGATTCTGTGACGAGTCGTCGGAGGTGCGGGACTGTTTGGGAGAGGGAGCGTCGGTGTCATCGTCGTCTTCCCCTGAAGCTGTTTTGTCTAGCATCCCCTCCAGTCTGACTTTGCTCGGACGTCCTCTCTTACGACGAGGAGCTCCATCGGCACTCGCTGCTTTTTTCGCCTGGACTTTTCCGGTACTTGGCGGACGGCCCCTCTTGCGGCCTCCCTCTACGACTTTCTTCACTACAACAACCTTGATTTTTCTGCCTGTACCAGGAGGTCGTCCTCTCTTGCGAGGAGTCCCGTCTGGGTTCTGTCGAACGATCTTGGGTTTGGGACTAGCCCCTGTGCCTGGGGGACGGCCTCTCTTTCGGGGAGATCCATCAGTTTGCTGAAGCTTCTTCACCTTGTTTGGAGAACCTGGAGGGCGACCTCTCTTTTTTGCGGAGCCATCGGAGGCCCTGGCAATTTTAGTGGAACCTGCAGGCCGACCCCTCTTTTTCTTCAAGGCCCCGGATGGTCTGCCTCTTTTTCGTGGAGGTCCGTTAGCGACATCAAGGCTGCTTGCTTGTTTGGCTCCGCTGCTTTGAGATTTCCCACCAGACTTGGGAGGTCTTCCTCTCCCCCTTTTTACCTTGGAGCCTTCACTGATGGGATGAATGCGGGGTCTTCCAAGGGGCTTGGACAGTTTCCGCTTGCGCTGCACACTCAACCTCTGAAGTCTTTCTGACTCTTCCTCGGGTGTTAGCGGGATCTTTCTCGGTCTGCCGGGTATCCTCAGCTTCTTTGGTCGACCACGTTTCTTCACCTTGGCCTTTATGACAATGTCAGGACAAAAGAAGTCTACCTTTTTGGATGGCCTGGCATTGTGTGTGGAGGCTTTCTCGGTGGTGAACTTCCTGTTGAGTGATCCCCGAGGCCGGCCTCGTCCACGTTTGGTTTGATGGCTGCCGTTGGGCAGAGGGCTCCCAGATCGATCTTTATCAACCTCCATCACGTTGCAGCTTCTCGCTCACAACTTCAGGCGGTTCAGGGCCACTCTTGTCTGTCTGGAGGTCAGATCCTGAAAAAAAAAATGACAAAACTCAGAAAAATAAGATGTATAACACTTAAAGTTGAATAAACAACTTTCAGTAAGCTTGTACTATTTTCCCTCCAAATTTATAATTCAATGTTTTTATAAAAAATAAAAGCTTTAATAGTTTGCATTTTTAATTCTAAAACATTTTACTTTATGTCTCTTAAGGTAGTGCTTAATTTGACTTCAAAAGATTTAGTTTAGTTACACAAACATTACAAGAAATAGGGGAGGGGTGAAAGAGTGCGAAATCTATTTTAACATACTTTACGTAAGACAGTTGTATAATTTTTCTGAATTTGTTTAGGCTAAAAAAAAAAAAAATATATATATATATATATATATATATATATATATATATATATATATATATATATATATATATATATATATATATATATATATATATATATATATATATATATAAAACATGGGCCGGTATAAGAGTCTGACAGTATGATAACCGTGGATAGAAATATCACGGTTTCATGGTATTGTGATTACTGCTCTAAAATAAATTCTTTGTAAATGTTTGTCCCTTTTTTCCCTTTTGAACACAATATACTTTATTTTGAGAAACATTTAAAATATTTTAGAGCAGTAAACATGTCAGGCTAAATAATTCCTACGAATCATTGACCTCTGCTGTCTTCATTGGTTTCAGACACAGATTTCTTTAAAATTAAAATGGCATCTTTGGATATCTTTTCTGCTGGAGACACTGACGTCCTAAAAAATTAAAAAATACAAAAATTCTTTAAAAATACCGTAGAAACTGTATAGCAGAAAATTGACGGTTTTAAAACCTTGACTTTTCCAAACAGCGGAATATCTTGAAAATGTTTATCACCCCATGCCTTTATATATATATATATATATATATATATATATATATATATATATATATATATATATATATATATATATATATATATATATATATATATATATATATACACACATACACATATATAATATGTTATACATATTAGATTTTAAATGAAAAAATAAATATATGATTGAATTTAATGCCACTGAAGATCATTTGTTTTGATCATAACATATTAAATGTTATATAAATAAATTCAGTGTACACAATTTATTGCATCTATAACTTTTCATATGAATCATCAATGGTCCTCTGTGGATTTTAATTATTATTATTTTTTTACCTTGCCTGAATGGTACTCTAATATAAATGACCTAATATTTAAAAAAATATATATATTCTACTATCTATCGATCTATCTATATTTCTACACACACACACCTAAACTAAAATTGACAGTAGTTTAATCAAACTATTTTTTTTAAATTACCAGTTATAAAAAACTAAAAAAAATTAGTTATTAAAAAATTCAAAAGAAAAATAATATTAGTAATATTAATATGAAATATATATTGTTATCTTTTTAAAATGTAAAACTACATTAGTTATTTGAAAACCATGGCGACTAATTTTGACCATAAAAGATTATTCTACAGGTTTTTAAAAATATTATTGGTTTAGCCATAACAGCTAACTTTTAATACTAAAGTATTTATATTACAATAAAGTCCAAATGAGAGATTAATTAACTAGATTTATTTAAAATATAAGTACATAATTCGGCAATACACTAAAGACCACCATTTTCCTTACACAAAGATTGCACACTGCAATTACAACTTCTATCCACTCATATGGCCTAGTAATAAGTTTTTTTTTTAAATACTATATATTAAAGCACTCCATGTTTAAAAATATATATATTTATATACATTATATAATTTAACTGGACATCAATGCTGCAGACTATTGTTAGAATTTAGAAAGCTTTATCATTGCACAACTTTAACCTAATTCAGTTTAATCTTAACATATAGATTAATCTTAAAATACCAGTGTATTTATGAGGTAAACGTGTTTAGGTGTATACTTAATAAAATAAAAACACGGTGCCCCGTTAACTTTCTCGACTGAATTAAATGCAATTAACGTTAAGCAACTATCAAAGAGAAAAACCGCTGAATTATTATTATAAACACACAAATATTGAAAAAAATATATTAAAAAAATACAGAATTCTCCAAAAATAGTAATAAAATATGAATCGAGTATGGGGTGCATTGTTCTTTTTTCATGTGGGAGCAGCACGTTTTAAAACCGATCGAAGCGCTGTTTGAAGGCAAGAGACAATGGAAAAAAGGCATCTCAGTATTTACAACAGCAACACGCTTCAGCTACAGAAGTTCGAGCACGTTGCAGGCTGACTTCAAGCATGCTCAGCCGATGCAAATGGACATCTTTTCCACAGCAGAAAAAAAATCGCATCGTTTTATACCGCGAGATCTCACATTTAGCAAAATATTGACGATAATATTCCTCTCGCGTTTAAGAAATGGCGCAAAAAATGGCTAAATAATTGTGAAACCCGCACGATTTCATGCAGTATAAGAGGAATAAAAACACGGATGCTGTAGTCTGGCTGCCATCATGTACAGTGAAGCCCGCGAGCTTTTGTAGTTCCAGGTAAAATGTGAGGCTCTGGCGATTTTTGTTAGCAGCCTGCTAACCCGACTAAGACAACTTTTCAATGGAAAAAGATACGACTTTCATTCGTTCGACAATAAAATGCGAAAAATATTCGAAAGCCAACGCACCTTACTCGAAAAGCGCTTTCACGACAGCAGAGATGATCTTTTTCATGCATTCGACAATATTTTCGATGCAAACAGCATCGGACAGTGGGCGGGCGACTGTGATTATTTGAAAGGCAATGCCACTTCTTCTTCGTCCCTCTCTCGGCTTCGGCGGTTCCGGGCGGAGCTCCGCCTACTGGATTGGAGTGTGCAAAAAACGAACGTCAACAAACTATATACTGCTTAAAATACAAAGAATGAACAAATAAATAATTAACGCGTGTCTCTATGTTAATGTAATCACATTAACTATGTTATTATATTGCTAAAATCATAATACTTCTGCTTTTGTCCTGTTAGGAGTCCTCATAAGTGTAAGATTGTGTCGGTTGTTTTAAAATATCTGTTATATTTGCTTATTAAGGCATTAGACTGACTTCTTGTGTCATATATATGCTCATACGATGGCTTAAGGCTCTACATCTGCTTCTGCACACAGTATTTTGAAAAAATAAAAAAGGGAAGAAAGGAAAAGGTCTGCCCGCTCTTTTTGGCCAATCAGAGAGCCGGTCTCCTTTTCAATCATTTGCCGCGCTTCGGTCTGCTAACATCCGGTTTGCGTGTATTTGTTGTGGGCGGGATATGGGCGAGAGGACGTTTGGTTGGAAAGAAAGAGAGAACACCTTAAACATTATGGCCCAGTTTCACAAAAAGGGCTTAGTTTCAGCCAGGACTAGACCTTAAATTAGGCTATTTAAGCCACATTTATAAAATCAGCCTTAGAAAAAAACATTATGGTGTGCAGATGTAGACAATGACACTGACATATTTTAAGACATCTCACTGCAAGTTATTTTCAGTTGAGACAGCTCAAACATGCAATTTAATCCAAGACTAGCCTTAAACCTTGTTTGTGAAACTGGGAGTATGAGCATAAATAGACTCAAATTTATAAAATATAGCATATTAAGACAAAACTTTTATGGTTAACAATGGCTAATACTATAGTATAACCATGGACCTATTTAATTTGAAATGTATGTATTTAACAGGGACAATGCTCATTAATCAACAGTAGAACTGTAAATAAGCCAGAGTTAGCCACAAGGGCTAATTTTCATCTGTTGCCCCCTAACAGATTTTAAAAGGCAACCTAAAATCAAAAACACATCATCACACATACAATAACAGTAAAGTTACATACGACAAAAGGATAAAACATATAATAAGAATTTCTTAAAATGTTAGACAAAAGAATTACACGTGATTACAAACTTGATTTGCTTTTAGCCATTTCTTTAACTTGTATTTAAATGTTGAATAATTTGTAACACCCCTTAAATCCATAGGAAGTGTGTTCCAGAAATGACTGGCTCTAACTGAGAAGGCTGATCGTGCAAAAGTTGTACGCCTAAACTGCACAGCACAGTCTCCTCTGGTAACAGATCGTGTTGCTTGACCATTATTATTCTTGTGTGTCACAAACTCACATCATTTAAATGACCACTATAAAAAATTGTTTCAATGAAAACGGTGGTCTCAGTCTCTTTATTTCGTTGCGATGTCACTGGCCTATGAACATTTTCTGCTTGTTGCCAAACTATTTCATAACTCTAACAGAAAACAATTCAATCATATCTTAATGTTAAAACGACTGCCATAACATTATTTATCAATATGTGGACCATTTTAGATTGTTGGAAGCTTTGGAAATAAAAAATGTAATACAGGAAATACATTAGGACCATTGTGATTGGGTACATCCCTCCAAATTGCCTATATTTCATATTCATTCATTTATTTTATTTTCGGCTTAGTGCCTTTATTAATCTGGAGTCGCCACAGCAGAATGAACCGCCAATTTATCCAGCATATGTTTTACGCAGCGGATGCCCTACTAGCTTCAACCCATCACCGGGAAACTCCCATACATTCACACACATACACTACGGACAATTTAGCTTACCTAATTCACCTGTATCACCTGTGGGGGAAACCGAAGCACTCGGAAGAAACCCACTCCAACATGGGGAGAACATGCAAACTCCACACAGAAATGCCAACTGACCCAGTGACCTTCTTGAAGTGAGGCGAGAGCGCTACTCACTGCGCCACCGTGCTGCCCTATATATCATATAATAATAATAATAATAATAATAATAATAATAATAATAGTTCCTTACATTTATATAGCGCTTTTCTGGGCACTCAAAGCGCTTTACACATTGGGGGGAATCTCCTCATCCACCACCAGTGTGCAGCATCCATCTGGATGACGCGATGGCAGCCATATTGCGCCAGACCACACACCACAGAGTGATGAAGCCAGTTAGATAGACAGAGGCCGATTTGGCAAGGATGCCGGGGTTAAAACCCTAGGCTGCGTCCGAAACCGCCTACTACTCAGTAGGTACTTCGTTTGAATTTAAACGTACTACTCGGCAGTTAGAAAAGTACGTTCTATACAGTATGAATGGAAGAAGTATGAATGGAATTCGCACGTACTACATCCGCCATTTTGTCATAATCACGTGACCTACCTGCGTCAGTTGCGTCGCTTCACTTCCATTCATGAATTCTCTCGCGGGGCATCATGGTATAGTGCAGCATGCATGGGATGCGCACTTCAGAATCTCGCCGCAAGTAGTAAGTCATCCGGGTAGTTCTCGCATACTGATTTTCAAATTCTATGAATTCAGACATACTACTCGGCTCGCATACTGATTTAAGCGTACTGTATAGTATGGAAGTATGCGGTTTCGGACACAGCCCTACTCTTTTTCGAAGGACATCATGGGATTTTTAACAACCACAGAGAGTCAGGGCCTCGGTTTTAATATCTCATCTGAAAGACGACGCTCACTGAGCAGTATAGACTCCATGTCACTGAGGCATTAGGACCCACACAGACCACAGGTTGTGCGCCCCCTGCTAGTCTCATTAACACCACTTCCGGCAGCAATCTAGCTTTCCCATATGCTCCCCCGTCCAGGTACTGACCGGGCGCAGCCCTGTGTAGCTTCAGTGGGCGACCATGTGAGAGTTGCAGAGAGCTAGCTGCCGGCTATTATTGAAAATTAAGATTATTCTACCAAGTAGGCCCTATTTATGTTCTTAACTAAACAAATGCTTTAAATGACAGTATTCTTCTAGTAGGCTATATGTTTTTTTTTATTCTGCAAGCTCCTGATGACATTTCTTCCTAATTTCAAATTAATTGTCATTTAGAGTCTCTTTTATTTCATGAAAAACGTTCGGTAGATGTTTATACTCAATTTTAGACAACATAACACCAATGTTTTAATGTCTTATGTGTTACATCATACGAATAACACTGGTTTTTAATTGCAACAAAAAATGGAAACATTTGTTTTTCTGAGCAATAGTCATTTCATTTACTTTAATTTGAAATCTGGAAGAGGTGTTATTACATCTTTAGGCTACAGAATGAAAAATATTGACATTTTATTAAAGCAAATAATTATAGGGTACATCCAGATAAACTTAAAAATAAGACTATTGTAACCATGTTTTTGGTGCATAAACTGTGTTTTTAAATAAACATGGTTTTATTATAGTGATATTGTAGTACTACTATAACACAAGCCATGAGTGTAGTAACTATGTTTTTTTTTTACAGATTTTGTACAAATTTTTTTGGTATAATAATATTTTAGCATTAGCATTGCAGTAAAGTAGTAATCCTAACTATATACACTCACCGGCCACTTTATTAGGTACACCTTACTAGTACTGGGTTGGACCCCCTTTTGCCTTCGGAACTGCCTTAATCCTTAGTGGTTCAACAAGGTACTGAAAAAATTCCTCAGAGATTTTGGTCAATATTGACATGATAGCATCACGCAGTTGCTGCAGATTTGTCGGCTGCACATGATGTGAATCTTTCGTTCCACCACATCCCAAAAGTGCTCTATTGGACTGAGATCTGGTGACTGTGGAGGCCATTTGAGTACAGTGAACTCATTGTCATGTTCAAGAAACCAATCTGAGATGATTTGCACTGACATGGCACATTATCCTGCTGGAAGTTACCATCAGATGATGGGTACACTGTGGTCATAAAGGGATGGACATGGTCAGCAACAATACTCAGGTAGGCTGTGACGTTGACACGATGCTCAATTGGTACTAATGGGCTCAAATTCTGCCAAGAAAATATCCCCCACACCATTACACCACCACCAGCCTGAACCATTGATACAAGGCAGGATGGATCCATGCTTTCATGTTGTTGATCCCAAATTGTGACCCTACCATCCCAATGTTCAGCAGAAATCGAGACTCGTCAGACCAGCCAACGTTTTCCCAATCTTCTATTGTCCAATTTTGGTGAGCCTGTGTGAATTATAGCCTCAGTTTCCTGTTCTTAGCTGACAGGAGTGGCACCCGGTGTGGTCTTCTGCTGCTGTAGCCCATCTGCCTCAAGATTGGACGTGTTGTGCATTCAGAGATGCTCTTCTGCATACCTCGCTTGTATCGAGTGGTTATTTGAGTTACTGTTGCCTTTCTATCAGCTGGAACCAGTCTGGCCATTCTCCTCTGACCTCTGCCATCAACAAGGCATTTGCGCCCACAGAACTGCCGCTCACTGGATATTTTCTCTTTTTCATTCTTTGTAAACCCTAGAGATGGTTCAGTTTCTGAAATACTCAGACCAGCCCGTCTGGCACCAACAACCATGCCACATTCAAAGTCACGTAAATCACCTTTATTCGCCATTCTGATGCTCGGTTTGAACTGCAGCAGATCATCTTTGCCATTTCTACATGCCTAAATGCATTAAGTTGCTGCCATTGGACAGGTGTACTTATTAAATGACCGGTGAGTGTAGGAACCAAAGCAGGTTGTATTACTTTTAACAAAAGAAAAAGAAACTCAAAAAAAAAAAAAAAAAACAATAGAATAACAAGTTCAATAATATAGAAGAGATTTTATTAAAAACATTTACATTTTATTTGGAAGAGAATGAAAACTGTATGTGTAAAAAGGTTTACGTGTTAGAAAGATTCTGTAAAATTACAATTTTACAACAAAAACTGGTTATAAAGCACTGCAATGCAGTAGTAAAAAATTTCAATAAAAAATTTACTTATAATCAAACAAAAAAATAGAAATTAACTCAATTAAATCAACAGTAGTAACATTGTTTCATTTTATATAAGTTACCATGGGCGTTGCTAGACCTATTTTAGGGCTGTAGCCCCCCTATATTTCTACTCAACCCCCATAAAACTTTTGCGATTAGCTCATAAACTGTACACTAAATTATCGCCTCAGTTCTCTTTAAATTTGATATGAAAACGGCGGCAGAATTCGGCTCCTCCCCGTGTTTTGTTTTTCATTTGATCTGCAAACCACAGACGTGGACAGAGAGAGAACTAGGTGTGTGTCTTTCGATAAATTGTTTTAATATCTGGTTATTTGCACTTCTGTGATATAGATAACCTTGTATCACCTGTATCCCAATGTCACGGAGGAGACCTCGGCGTTCACCTCATCAGCACAGCTGTTTCATCCAGCAAAAAATGTAGGTAACTCTTAACGAACATTTCACTATTTTTATTTCAAAATGAACTACCAATATAAAACACTTTACAGTTCGTGTGGCATTAACTATACCATACAGTCTTCCACAGAAAGGATTAAACACAGTGACAGAAGAACTTAGACAATGTACTCGTTTAACTGTCACTGACAGAGATAGAAACATCAAGTGTTGTATTAAACAAAATACTTCTTATTTATTATTATCATTCAGATGGTGAAATATGTGAATTAGCCTGTAAGTTTACAAATTTATATGTGTGTCATTTAATTAGAAAAGTGGCAGTTTATTTATTTAATAGCCTACATGGAAACAAAAAATGCACTTGAATATAGAAAGTGGTTTTTACTACAGTAAACAGGTGCACAGCAAAAAAATCAGTGTACATTTAACTCAATTTGAGTTTACCTTAACACTCCTTGGGTGTACATATGACTCCCTCCATTTTGGAGTTAAAATAAGACTTTCTAAAGTGTAAAATTTGTACATTACTCTCAGAGTTCATTTTAACACAGTAAGAGTTTATTCTTACATCGAACTGGAGTGTGTTACCCTTCAAAGTGTTAATGTTACCTTTTTTGGTATATTACCAATTGGTGTGTGTGACAGATAACAGTGATCAAATATGTTGAAAATAGTTTTAATTTATTAAATGTTCAATAATTATTTTGGAAATTGTTTTTATTATATATACAACTCTTTGTATTTTAAAATGCAACAAGACATGTTTCAAGTTTAAGTAAAACAAACTGACTTCCCATCACTAGTGGGAAATACACTGCATATTGCGTTAAAAGTTTAACACTGAAAAAAAAAAACTCTTAAATATACGCTCTTTCACACTCGTGGATTAAAAGGTACTCTGGTTTTAACACTGAACAACACCAAAAAAATCACACTGTATATTTAACACTGGAATTTTTGCTGTGTAATAATTTAATAGTAATACACTTAAAATGTTTGTTTAATATGGGTTGTATACTAGTACTCCACTGTATTGCATAGACAGGGATAACCATTTGAGTTCTGAGTAAGCCAAATAGGCTCAACCCATATACTTATAAATGTAATATTAGGCTTATATATATATATATATGTATAATTTTTTTTACCATATAAGGAGCTGAGCCCCCCTAAAATGAAAATCCTAAAATCGCCCCTGCTAGTTTTACTTTGAATTATGTAGTAAAACCATGGTTCATTTACTTCAAACGCCACAGTAAAACTAGTGTCATTTTATTTGTAATAAATACATTTTCATTTTCTGTACTGCAATAAAACCATAGATACTTTTCATAAGGATTAGCCAGAACATTGTTGCCAGTGATTTTCATTGTTTCAGTGTTTTCAGCAATAAGGAACTGCTTCACCATGTGGGGCTCAGAGTCCTGCATGCAAATTGCTGGCTCATTGGGCGATGAAGGCAGGGATAAAACCATATGATGATGGAGAAAGATTCTGATGAACATTTCACCCACATTCTACCAACCTCTTCCACATCACTGTGTAGAAAATAATAATTATTATTATTATTTATGATATGTGTAACAGAGGGCAACACAGTGCCTCAGTGGTTAGCACTGTCCCCTCACAGCAAGAAGGTCACTGGTTTAAGCCCAGGCGGGGTCAGTTGGCATTTCTGTCGGGAGTTTGCATGTTCTCCCCGTGTTTGCATGCGTTTCCTCCGGGTGCCCCGGTTTCCCCCACAGTCCAAAGACATGCGCTATAGGTGAATTGAATAAACTAAATTTGCCATAGTGTATTTGTGTGCATGAGTGTGTATGGGTGTTTCCCAGTACTGGGTTACAGCTGGAAGGGCATCCACTGTGTAAAACATATGCTGGATTAGTTCATTCCGGTTCATTCCACTGTGGCGACCCCTGATGAATAAAGGAACTAAGCTGAAGGAAAATGAATGTGTAAGAGGAATAAAATCCAAAGGCTGTTCAGGAACTATTGCTGAAAGCTGGAAAACGTCCTTCAGGTAGAGTAAGAAGAAACACTATGATGGTCCTCATCTCACTCAGATAATTATTTTTTTAGCCCATCTTTACAAACACCATGGAAATTGTTGATTTTTTTTTGTCTCATTCATTAAAGGATCACTCCACTAGTTTGGAAATAGGCTCTTTGTACAACTTTTAAGCAGGTGACTTTTACCATTTTTGAATCAATTCAGCCGGTCTCCGGTTTTGAAGGGAGCACTTTTAGCTTAGCATAGATCAGTGAATCATATTAGACCATTAGCATCTCACTCAAAAAATAAAAAAAGAGTTTAGATCATTTTCCCATTTAAAGTTTGACTCTTATGTAGTTACAATGTGTAAGACTGACGGTTATTCTGGTGTAAATATCAAGCAACTTTGCTGCTGCTGGAGCAGGCACAATGATAACACACTATGATTATTACCAAAAAGACTATAGAATACACGAGATATGTGACTTGTATAGTCATATCAGTCACCTGATTATTCTCCAGGGGTTCGGACCAGACATGTGTTTTTACAAGCTTCTGCTGATTTTGTGTGATTTGAACTTTTAGAAATGAAAGTAGAGACTTTCATTCATTCATTTTCTTTTCGGCTTAGTCCCTTAATTATCCAGGGTCGCCACAGCGGAATGAACCGCCAACTTATCCAGCACATGTTTTACGCAACGGATGCCCTTCCAGCTGCAACCCATCTCTGGGAAACACTCTCATTCACACACATACACTACGGACAATTTAGCTTACCCAATTCACCTGTACCGCATGTCTTTGGACTGTGGGGGAAACCAGAGCCCCCGGAGGAAACCCACGCGAACGCAGGGAGAACATGCAAACTCCACACAGAAACGCCAACTGACCCAGCCGAGGCTCAAACCAGCAACCTTCTTGCTTTGAGGCGACAGCACTACCTACTGCTCCACTGCGTCGCCCACTAAAGAGACAGTTGATGTTTAATTTTATTAGTGATTCCTAATATGTAATGTAATCGTACGCTTGGCAAACAGTTTTGGAGAATTTGATGTTTCCCCATTCAAACAGAATGCCCGAGCATACTGCCCGACACTGGAATTGGACTAGTTTCTAAACCTATCAACCTAAAAATATCAACTTTTCATTTTCCATCAATCCTAGTACGAAATTTACTGTAACTACAGGAGAGTAAAACTATTGAAACTAATTAAAAAAAAATTTTTTTTGGAGTGAGATGCTAATGGTCTAATCCGATTCAATGATCTATGCTAAGCTAAGCTAAAAGTGCTCCCGACAGACCAAGAGATTGTCTGAATTGATTTAAAAATTGTAAAACTCAACTCAACTACAGTTTAGCTGAAGGGGGGTTGTAAAATTAGCCAAAAAAGTGGAATGTTCCTTTAAAACAGAACTGCTTCATGCACACAAATATACACAGTAAAAAAATATGTTAATTACCAGTTTCCATATTTTGTGATTCACAATTGTTTTTCGTTTATTTATGGCTGTGAATTGCATTATGGGACCGTGATCTCTGCTCTGTTGACTTTTGGTGTTGAAAATTTAACTCTGCAGTTTAACAAAGTGACTTTTATTGGCATTCTAGCTTTTTGAAATAATATAATGTATAAGAAATAACATATACTGAAATAAGTCTGTTAAATAACAGAAAATGTACTGGCAGTTTATTACAAGGTTTTTGTAGCGTATTATACAACACCACCACAGATAATACATCACTTTCAACTATTAAAAATGTCAATAAAAGTCACTTTTTCCAATTTTCAAGGAGAAAAGATGTTGGAAGAAAGATTGCATAATGCAATTCAAAAGCATAAATAAACAACCCAGGCTCTTTATTGATACGTAGCCCTATATACATTTCTGGAGAGCGTAAAATACGTCCCAGGAGGTAAATTATTTTGCAGCTTTTGTTTTCGCAAATCCACCAGAGGGCGCTCTGTACGCTTTTGTCAGATCTCATATTTCTCTCGCAAGTTCCATTCGCGCCTGCTCCTCTCACGTAAACTCACCAGAGGCTGATGTTGATTGACTGATACACCCACCCACCCACTCCCTTCCCAAAACCCAACAGTGTTTTCAATAGCAATACCAAAAAAAAGCCTCATGGCAGCCTGATTTTTACCACATTTTCAGATTTTATCCAACACAATCTCACGGCAATTCGGAACTTTTTGATTTAGTGGCTAATTCATATGAATTCGTATGATCTAATTCAGGGATGTCAAACTCAATTCCTGGAGGGCCGCAACCCTGCACAATTTAGTTCCAACCCTGCTTCAACACACTTACTGGTAGGTTTCAAACAAGCCTGAAGGACTCAATTAGTTTGGTCAGGTGTGTTTAATTAGGGTTGGAACTAAACTGTGCAGGGCTGCGGCCCTCCAGGAATTGAGTTTGACATCCGTGATCTAATTCATACAAATTAGTACGATTTGCTCATCACCCAATGATGGTTGGGGTTAGGGGTGGGGTTAGGTGCCACGCCTCCTTTTTTAAATCGTACGACTGTACGAATTAGCCACTAAACTGACAAAACGTAAAATACTTACATTTTCTCGTGAGATCAGGCTGTTTTATCACGTTCTCAGTCTGTTATTTACTTGTTGATTTTATTTTTTGCTTTTTGTTTCAGTTTTACCGGCTTTCTGGAATCGTTCTTCGCTGAACTCGAAGCCTGTTGTCATGCTCACCTTCTTTCTGCATCTCAAGTCTGCCGACATATGCGGTGAGTCACTGGGCAAACTGGTAACAGCGGAAAAGCTGTCCACACAGAGGTAAGCTGGTAGCTGGTAGCGTGAAAAAAATCAGAAGCTATCAGCAGCGTCATACTGTATAAAACTGTATAAAATATGGACGTCGCAAGAGCGCCATTTTCCATTAAACGCTGTGAAAGAAAAAACGCCTTGTGACGGGCACAAACTGTCGCAAAAGACTGCTGAAATTGGAGCCTGGGCATGCGCAGAAGGACTGCCTGATGGAGCCAGAGGAGGAGCTGCGGAATCGAACTTCCAACCAAACGCTTGTACATCAAATCAACCACGCCCCCCGAACTTCTCACTTGACCGCCGGTGTCTGCACTTTAGCAAAAGCTTACACTTTGCGTTTACATAGGAGCCTGGTTTGCTGTTTCATCAACACAAATGGTTGTAATAACGTTAACAAAGGTGAGGTTTATATAATAAAGATTTAATTGCGCCAGCTCCGGGCCGCAGCGCACATTACTCGCGGGCCGATGCGGCTCGGATGCGGCAGCGTCAGCTCGCTAACGGCCGCCGCATCTGACCGGATGCCTATGAACTCACTGCTGGAGTCAATCGGGCCAGATGTGGCGGCCGTTAGCGAGCCGACGCTGCCGCATCCGAGCCGGATCGACCCGCGAGTAATGTGCGTGAGTAGTAGGGGTGTCAAAATTAATCGTTTCTTCGGTGCACCGCGATGCAGACGCGGATAATTCGGTATCGGTTCAGTAATAATCATAACCGGTTATTATGTATGTACTGACGTCATTTATCTCACATGCGCTATGTCGCCGTAGCTTACTATGGCGAGGGAGGCGAGCCGCGAGCGCGAGTATTTACAGCGCTCCAACTACGAAAAACTCAGAAACTGTGCACAATTTCACTGCGTGTGTGTTTGCTGGAATGTGTTTCACTGACACTTACAGCAAAAGCCCCTATTTCACGGCGATTAAGAGAATGAAAGTAAACTCCATTTCTCTCTCTCTCACTGTGGCCCATGAGTGCATCTGTGTAGAGCGCCAACGTGTAAGAGCCAATCGCAGCCCTTTCTGTTGAGCGCCTGACCAATCAAAGGGGTGTAAGAAATAACTTGGTAGACAAGGCTCAGGAAGCGAGCGGGATATTTATATTTGTTTATTTGCCATAGACCATTTCAATGTGGTCATGTCATTGGCCCATGAACATTTCCTGCTTGACGTTACACTATTTCCTAACTGTAACAAGAGGCAATTCAATCATAACTTGATTTTAAATCAGCCGTCATAACACTATTTATCAATATGTGGACCTTTTTGGATTCTCAGAAGCAATGGAAATTAAAAATGTAAAACAGGAAATACGTTAGGCCCATTGTTTTTGTTTACATCCCTCAAAATTGTCTATAAATACTCGTGTTGTTTAAAGGTACCGTTTATATATATGACTGTTTGTATTAAAGGACAAAATTGTTTTACAAATAGTATATAAATATATCTATACATTTTAATACAAGAATTGCTGTGCTAAGAAGAAAATATAAAACTGTGTATGGAAAGCATCGTCAATGCACCGTGATGCACCGAGATATCGAATTGAACCTAATCGATGGCATGATAATCGTAACCGAACCGAACCGTGAGACCAGTGTAGGTTCACACCTCTAGTGTGTAGGTACAGCAGACGAAGTCGGGCCGAGGGGTTAGTCTCCGGCAGGCGAGAGTCTAGCCGGAACTGGCCCGAGTGTATTTTGCTATTTGGGTGGTTAGGAGTGTATCAACAAACTGATAAAGCCCTGACCTTACCGAATAAACAGTGTTCCACCAGATCCTGTATGTCAAAAACTATAGTTTACTGCTGAGCAACTCATTTTATCATGGTAAAATAACACAGAAATAGAATAACACTCCGACGAAGCTCCGACGTCTGCTTTGAGAAACTGTCAATCACGATGACACGCCCAGCATTAAATTACTGCTCAAAACATACTGTTTACAAAAATGAAGATCTGCACCTATATCAGCACGATAACCAGTGCCTTAACTGACCAGAACCATCTTTCGGAACATTTTATTGCAAGTGTAATTAATTTTTTTATTTGGTCTCATGTCTCCTTCATTAACACGGAGGAGGCGGTCTTTAAGACTTGTACTGCAGCCAGCCCCCAGGGGGCGATCTAACAACCGAAACCTTCACTCAAAAGCAGGCTTGTGGCACACTTGGTCATACCGCACCATAGCATTCGTTTTAAAGACAAATCGCAGCTATAAATAGCTCTGGCTACATAATTCATGCTCTTCAGAAATGTATACAGGGGTATGTATTTACAATGAGCCTTTGTTGCAACATAAAAAACATGTATCACAAAATATGGATAACTGCTAATTTACAGATATTTTTTACAGTATATGCTGATATTCAAAGCAGTTCGTGCTTGATAATGGTGAAGTCTTTCAGAATCAAATTGTGGTCTGGAAAAAACTGTTCACTCGGCACCCTGCATGCGTTTGTCTGAAGCAGACCATTTAAGAGACGTCTTGCTGATTTCAGTGCTCAGTCTCATCAGCTCCTTTGCATTGTTGGAAAACAGATTTCTGGTCTAGCTGTTAAATGAATCCTCAGCCTCTACAGATGGTGGAAGTTGATGTTGCGGATCTGATGTCTCAAAGCGGCAGCAGAAAAGAGTTTGACAGCTTCGCTTTGCCTGCTCAGATCCAGGGGACTTTTTTGAAGAGAGTCTCTGCTTTGTGTACGGCTTAATCAGAACTGTTTGGTTTCATGACTTGAGGCTCTGGGGAGAACAAAAGACATATGGTTGGTAGAAAATGTAACGCAGATTATATAATATGACCAAGAACTCTCCACAAGTTTGCTTTGATTTTTCAGGCCGCTGCACTTGTTTCTCAACAGATTTTATGATTTCAAGTTCTACAAAAATATTAATTGAACGTTTAAAAGCCCATTTTTACCAAGAAGTGGACTATATTAGCCTTCACAATCATGCCAGTGGATTATTTTTTATGTTTATTATAAATGCACATAATAAACATAAAGCAGGATGCATTATGATTGGCTGTCAGCTAGAGGTGTGAACCTACACTGGTCTCACGGTTCGGTTCGGATTATCATGCCATCGATTCGGTTCAATTCGATATCTCGGTGCATCACGATGCTTTTCATACATAATTAAATTTTTCTTCACACCACAAGATATTTATATATTATTTCTAATACAATTTTGGCCTTTAATACAAGCAGTAAGATATATGAACTGTACCTTTAATTTGACCTGCTCAAAGAAAACCCTCTTTTTTAATTGTATCAAACAAAACTCCAATACACACAGAGGACAAGATGAGCATTTATAACAAATAAACTAATGTAAATATTATCCCGCTTGCTTTTTGAGCGCTGTCAAGCCCTATGACTGGTCATTGTCTTCACCCGCTCAACAGAAAGGGCTGCGATTAGCTTTAAAAATGAAAGCGCTGTTTATGAGTGACGCGGGAAGAACAGCCGCGTTTACAGCCTGTACGCGCATAATACGCGGTTATCACAGGTAATCCATAATAGACACAGTGGAGAAAACGGGCACCTCAGGCACGCTTGTCTGGATCCACTAGTATCACTTTAACAGAAAAAATTACCTCACAAACACACCAGCGGTGGGCAACGCAGTGGCGCAGTAGGTAGTGCTGTTGCCTCACAGCAAGAACGTCGCTGGGTCGCAGGTTCGAACCTCGGCTGGGCTGGGTCAGTTGGCGTTTCTGTGTGGAGTTTGCATGTTCTCCCTGCGTTCGCGTGGGTTTCCTCCGGGTGCTCCGGTTTCCCCCACAGTCCAAAGACATGCAGTACAGGTGAATTGGGTAAGCTAAATTGTCCATAGTGTATGAGTGTGAATGTGTGTGTGGAAGTTCCCAGAGATGGGTTGCGGCTGGAAGGGCATCCGCTGCGTAAAATCGTGCCGGATAAGTTGGCGGTTCATTCCGCTGTGGCGACCCCGCAAGGGACAAAGCTGACAAGAAAATGAATGAATGAATGAACACACCAGCGGTTCAAATGTCCAAAGTGAGAGAGAGAGAGGCAGAGATGGAATTTTACAGCATTTCTATCTAGTAGTGAAATAGCGGCTTGTGTGCTGTGCCTTCTTCAGTGTCAATGAAAGACTTTGAGGAAACTAACAAGCAGTTAAATTGTGCATAATTATCTACCTTTTAAGTAGTAGGAGTGTTTTATTTACTCGCCCTCGCCTCCTTCGCCATAGTATTCTACTGTAACATCGCGCATAGGAGATAAATGACGTCAGTACGTAATAACCGGTTATGATTATTACTGAACCGATATCGAATTGTCCCCGTCTGCATCACGGTGCACCGAAGAAACAATTAATTTGGACACCCCTACTGTCAGCGTTTTTATTATTTATCAGCTAATACAAAGTGACTCTGAATGTGGCATGGTTGTTGGTGCCAGACGGGCTGGTCTGAGTATTTCAGAAACTGCTAATCTACTGGGATTTTCATGCACAACCATCTCTAGGGTTTACAGAGAATGGTCTGAAAAAAGAAAATATCCAGTGAGAGGCAGTTCTGTGGGCGCAAATGCCTTGATGAGGCCAGAGGTCAGAGGAGAATGGCCAGACTGGTTCCAGCTGATAGAAAGGCAAAAGTAACGTAAATAACCACTGAATATGCAGAAGAGCATCTCTAAATGCAACACGTAGAACCTTGAGGCAGATGGGCTACAGCAGCAGAAGACCACACCGGGTGCCACTCCTGTCAGTTACGAACAGGAAACTGAGGCTACAATTCACACAGGCTCACCAAAATGGACAATAGAAGATTGGAAAAACGTTGCCTGGTTTGATGAGTCTTGATTTCTGCTGCGACATTCAGATGGTAAGGACAAAATTTGGCATCAACAACATAAAAGCATAGATTCATCCTGCCTTGTATCAACGGTTCAGGCTGGTGGTGGTGGTGTAATGGTGTGGGGGATATTTTCTTGGCACACTTCGGCTCCATTACTACTAATTGAGCATTGTGTCAATGCCACAGCCTACCTGAGTATTGTTGCTGACCATGTCCATCCCTTTATGACCACAGTGTACCCGTCTTCTGATGGCTACTTCCAGCAGGATAACGCACCATGTCATAATGCGCGAATCATTTCAGACTGGTTTCTTGAACATGACAATGAGTTCACTGTACTCAAATGGCCTCCACAGTCACCAGATTCAATCCAATAGAGCACCGTTGGGATGTGGTGGAACTGGAGATTTGCATCATGGACAAATCTGCAGCAACTGCGTGATGCTATCATGTCAATACAGACCAAAATCTCTGAGGAATATTTCCAGTACCTTGTTGAATCTAAGCCACGAAGGATTAAGGCAGTTCCGAAGGCAACCCAGTACTAGTAAGGTGCACCTAATAAAGTGGCCGGTGAGTGTATATACAAAATTGGGATGGGAATCTGATTTGCTCTCTGAAGAGCTCTAAAGTGAGAACTGGTTTAGGAGTTGTTGCCTAGTAATTGCTTCTCCCATTTTCAAAATAAGGGTTTAAAATAAAGTTTTGATTAAAAACACTTAAAAATAAAGAAAATGATCATTGTTGTAATCTCAAAACACAGACTGGGGAATGCATATTAATAATTCTGTGTGCAACATATCAATCTGGGTTTTGACTGCTGATCTCATGATTATACAGTAGCTTGTTAGGCCTGGACAGCATAGAACTTGACCTAAAGTACATGCAGATTTTGAGGATGTACCACGTATGTGAAGCAACAGTCTGCATTGTGTTCTGATAGACCTGCATTTCATCAGGGGTTTACATTTGTGGATTATGCGTGACATCAAGGGTGTCTGAGGCTCACAGTGTGTCCATTTCCGTATACTGATCTCTTATTATTTGACGATGTCTAGGTATATCCAGATTTTCTTTATAGGGCACCTTTAAATGAACCACAAACTCAGCGGAATTCATAATAAAGCCAAATTTGACAAGTGTGAACACACCCTTAGAATGATTTTTAGATCTTTATATGTTTATTATTATTATTATTACAGTTATTTTCCCAGTACTGGGTTGCAGCTGGAAAGGCATCCGCTGCATAAAAACATATGCTGGATAAGTTGGAGGTTCATTCCGCTGTGGCGATCCCTAATTAGTAAAGGGACTAAGCTGAAAAGAAAAGAAATGAATGAATTACAGTTACTGTTGATGATGTGAATGGGCCTTCAATGAATGTATTGGATATACATATATATAAAAGTATAGTAAGATCATAAAGAAAACTCACAACAGACATGAAATACTCTCTACACATTATATGACGTACTTCAGTTTAATAATAAATACAGAATTAATGTTAAATATTTACATCCAACACCCACATAAAGGAATACTACGGTAATTTATAGTAAATACTATAATGTCGTTGAACCATACTATAGTAACGTAGTTGAATTAATCTGTTGTGGTAGTTCTATATTTGCTATAGTAATACAATATCTATAGTGATATAAACAAATTACCCAATTACTATAGTCATTTACCAAATATACAACAATACTGTGGTAAAAACTAAAGTATATTACAGAATTTGTACAGTTTTCTTACACAATAACTGATACTACAGTACGCTGTAGCATTTGCTGTTGTAATACTATAATATATACAGTTTATATATAGTTGACTACAATATATACCCTTTAGTATGGTTCAAACACTACACTATTTACTATTAATGCGGACAGATACAGATACAGTACTCAACTCAATCTAATTCCACATGTTCCCTTCACGTTCACTCAGTCTCTCTGTTTGTGAAATCTGATTATCTTCACTGCAGCAAAACGATAAAAGCGGCAGGTCTGTTTTTGAGGTGCTTCAGGGCAACATCCATCAGCGCAGTGTTTGGCGATAATGAGCACAAGATGGCAGGCTAGCCCGTGAAACGCTTTCATGGAGGAGATCCACATCCAGGCCTCGGGAGAAATGTATAGGGGTCGTGAACCCAGGCTGGCTTTGGATTGGTCGCTCTGAGTGGTCAGGGCACAAAGTCAGCCAATGGGTTCCGTCCCCGACAGCTGCGTAAGCGTCTGAAGCTGATCTCACTGATGTCTGGAAGCCAACAGTCACTCATGTTAATGTCAGTCACGACACACGTATAGTGGAAAGACCAACCAGACTCCTCATGAGACTCCGAATATACATATACTGTGTGAGATTCTGAAAATTATGGTGAAATCAGAGTAACCATCAGGCACCTTGATGTCAAAAAGACATCTAATTGACATTGAGATAAAAAAAAAAACATGTCTAATAATGTTAATCGATTTGACCTCAAAATCTTGACGTCCATTTGACATACACACATTGATGTCTTTTTGACCACCATAAATGACGACACAAAAATTATTATAACATAATAAGTTTTATTCATCTGAAAGCTTCTAACATATTTACACTCTTCCTTCACAATTCCTTCATGTTGTCCCAACCCAAATCGATTAAGTTAACTGAAATGTTTTTTACAAATTTAAGTGGATTGAACATAAAGCAATTAAGTTGTACCCAAAACCTCAAGAATTGTGTTGATTCAGCTCATTTTAAATAAGTAGTTTGAACAAGCGGCAAAAACATTTAAATTACAGTGTTTCCTCTGGGATTTTTTCCAGCTGTGGCGGCAGGACTGGTAGACACAGATCTACCAACTACCTATGGCGATAATGGCGTTATTTCAATGACAAATGTCATGATGTCAAATGTCAAGTCGAGATCGCATTTGTGTAATACGAGCATGCAAATCTCTTTGCTTGCGTGCCGATTGCCTCTATTCGTGCACAAAACTTTTTTGCACGCCCTCAAATATACTCTGCTCAAGTGCAGATTTTCTTGTGCGCGCTCAAATAAACACTGCTGAAGTGCAATTTAGTGCGCTTATGTAGTAAGTCTCCAACATTTATTAGATTTGCTAGGAACATTTATAATTGCGTTTAATAGACCTACAGAGCGGCATTAATGCATCCTGAAGTAAAGTGAAATGGCTATAAACTCCAGCAAGATAGTCATTGTATGCAGAGCCATAGGTACAGGCGGACGGAATCTGCACGCGCAGAATTCCGCAGATTTTCCGCAGAATTCCGCAGATTTTTAGCCCATCGTTAATTCTGTTTATATACTTGAGTAAATGTGTGTAAATCTGAATTTAATCAGTTTTTAAATTACACATATTTCACATATTAAGGTTTTAGTTATGAGACTCCCAAAATAATTCCGCAGAAATCCGCAGATTTTTACCAAAATTCTCCGCAGAAATTGCAAAAAACATCCGCAGATTCTGTCTGGCCTTAGCCATAGGCTATAAAGTATAATTATGGAAACTGTGTTCATCTTAACTGAAAACTACGTCGTGTTTGCAGGCCTCACGCATCACACACCTGTCAATCAGTCTGTCAGTCAGTCAGCATGTCACTTTAAAGGGTTAAACAACGCACAGCACTACGATTACGGAAAAGTTTGCGCTGTTATAATTCACTTACCTTTTAATACGTTTTGGTGCGATTATAATCCGCTATTAAAAAAAAAGACTGAATGTTTTTGAATGAGAAGCTGTTATGTAGCCGTGGCGGGATGAATTTTGGTGTGGCGCCACGCCATGGAAGAATGAATGTAGCGGAAACCATGAAGTACCTTCCCTGTAAACCATCCTGATGTCAAAATGTGTGCGTCAATAAAACGTTTAGAGGACAGTCATGTAATCGACGTTTGACGCGTATTTTTAATGTTTAGACCTGTGGTCCTCAACCTTTTTATCACCGCGGACCAGTCAACGCTTGACAATTTTACCACGGACCGGGGGCGGGGGGTGAAGGGGGGTCGGAGGTTCGTAAGTTGCTAGGCGACCATCAACCGTTTTCTCAGAGGATGACAAGCCGTCACTCTTATACAAGTTTTACTTATGGAGAAAATTTAAAAACACTGCAGAAATGCCAACTGACCCAGCCGAGGCTCGAACCAGCAACCTTCTTGCTGTGAGGCGACAGTACTACCTACTGCGCCACCGCATCACCGTGTTTGTCTGAGATAATTAGTCTACCGAAATGTGTATATTCCATACAAGCTGAACAGTAAGTTCTTGTCTTGTGACTCACGGTGCGCTCGTGGCATTTATTTACTGGGTGCGTCTGGAAAGCGCGAGCGCATCACACCGCTTGCACGCGCACCTCCATTGGATATAACGAACTTGCGCCAACTCTAGAAAAGACACGATATGCGAACGGCCCCTAAAAGGCCGCCGTCATTTGCGATCTCCAGCAGTTGCTTGCACTGTCATGGTGGACTCACCTGATTTGTTGACAAATAAGTTGCGGATCCATTCCTTGGCAGTTTGTGGGTCCTTCAATGGGCCAAAGAAACTTTCCAAAGATGTCTGTTTCTTACTCATTTTGCTACTTGTGGGCTAAATTTGGGCGCTTAAGTGATCGAGATATAACCGAGAGAATACGCTCATTTTTCAAAATAAAAGACTTTTCAAAATAAAAGGTTGTTCAGACTCAGATAATAAATAAAATGGAAATAATTAATGATTTCTTTTGCGGCCTGGTACCAATTAATCCACGAACCGGTACTGGTCCGCCGCCCGGTGGTTGAGGACCACTGGTTAAGACAATTCAACATCTAAATGATTTGTATTTTTGTTTTGTTATTTATTTGAAGTTTTTCGATGTCGTTTTGACATCAAGGTGCCGACTGGGTAGTCCAGTCGCAGATGGATCATGCGTCATGTGTTTATATCGCACTGATGTCATCATATACAGCCATGTTCCCAAGGACCTCACCTGTGACCTTGGAAGACATCACAGGTTAAGGGTCTCAGGGACACAGACGTACATCGATCTGGACGAAACTCACACTTCTGGCCCTACATTTCATTACTTAAAGGTTAGTTAAAAGAATCACAACAAGGAATATCTGTCAAGTCACAATTGCATAAACATAACATCACAATTATCTACATGAGACAGGTTTGATCATTTGTTATTTTCACAAGAAGTTTGGCAAGAGGAGAAATGGTCGTGCTCAATTGAGCCTGGTTTTTCTCAGGTTTTTTTTTTCTTCACTTTCGTCAATTGGTTAAGTTTTGTTCCTCGCCACTGTAGCCACTGGTTTGCTTGGTTTGGGACTTGCTGATCTGCTCATCGATGGATTTGCTCTTCAATGTTTGGACTTTCAGCAGTGAAATTTAAAACACACTGAACTGAACTACACTGAACTTCAACTCTGAAAACTGGCCTGACACAGTTTCACTTTACTAGAACTTCTATGTTAAGCTGCTTTGACACAATCTATACTGTAAAAGCGTTATAGAAATAAACATGAATTTAATTTAGAATTAATAACAAACATATAAATTAATATTATTCATATACTGATTATTATTTAATATTTCTGCTACATTTAAAAATAATATTTAATTTTAGAGTCGAAATTACATATAGAGAACAGTTAGTCAACTACATGAGACAGGTTTTATCGTGTTATTTTTAAATAATAACAAATAAATAACTGAATAAACATTTTGATTGTTATTTGATATTTTTTGTTATATTTAATTCATATAGCAAATCAAATACACAATTCATTACAAATTGTGTAATATATGTGTTGATATATATTTACTAATATCCAATTTATTTAAAATAAATACTAATTCTAAAATGTATATCTACTAAAATTAGTGATTCATATTAACAACACAGGCTTGTTCTGAAAATGTTGCCCTATATACATTTCTGGAGATTGCGAAATATGTAGCCAGAAGTATGTATGGCTGCATTTTGTCTTTAAAACGAACGCTACAGTGCGGTATGACGTCGTTGCTTTTCACGCTTACCAGCTAAGTGATTATCTCTGTATGGATGGCTTTCCCGCTGTTACGAGTTTGTCTAGTTAGCTCACCATGTACATCGGCAGATTTAAAAAAGCAGAGTGCAAAGGTGTTTGAGTCCAGCAAAGAACGGTTCCAGAAAGTGCGTAAGAAGCCATAAAATAAACAAGTAAATAACAGGGTGAGAGTCAGTCGATTGGTCAGTCAGTCAGTGAGTCGACAGTGGCCTCTGGTGGATTTCCGCAAGACGGGCAGGAGCGAATGGCACTCGAGAGAGAAATTTGAGATCTCAAAAAGAGTACACAGCGGCTTCTAGTGGATTCGTGAAAACAAAAACTGCAAAAAAAAAAAAAAAAACGTAGCTCCTGGGACGTATTTGGCGCTCTCCAAAAATTTATATGGGGCTACGTTTTCAGAATAAGCCTGGGTTGTCTTGGCATAACGTTATCAATTCATCTATTTCAAATATTTAATTATTTGCTATATTATGCAGCACACTGCAATATTCATCAAAAATATAGACTATTTAACACTATTTCTACATATTATTCTTCACTTTTAATTCAACATGTTACCTGCCGTTTCTTATATAGTATCAATTACTTGCAAATGCGAAGTGTAAACTCTTTCTGCAACAATTATTATTTCCGTCCACTATTGTTTTTAACACTGATACTTATAAGCATCAATTTTTTCAGCTTTGTCTTCTTATCAAATTCCATTTTAAAAATCCATTTTGACAAAATGACTGTTTTTTAAAAGTATTTCTGATCAAATAAATGCAGCTTTAGCGTTCAAATATTATTAAATCTTACCAAATCGATATATAAAGTGAATATACAGTTGAAGTCAGAATTATTAGCCCCCCTTTGAATTTGTTTTTCTTTTTTAAATATTTCCTAAATGATGTTTAACAGAGCAAGGAAATTTTTACAGTATGTCTGATAATATTTTTCCTTCAGGAGAAAGTCTTATTTGTGTTATTTTGGCTAGAATAAAAGCAGTTTTAAAAAATTTTTTAAACCATTTTAGGGACAAAATTATTAGCCCCTTTAAGCTATATTTTTTTCGATAGTCTACTGAACAAACCATCTTTATACAATAACTTGCCTAATTACCCTAACCTGCCTAGTTAACTTAATTAACATAATTAAGCCTTTAAAGGTCACTTTAAGCTGTATAGAAGTGTCTTGAACAATATCTAGTCAAATATTATTTACTGTCATCATGGCAAAGATAAAATAAATCAGTTATTAGAGATGAGTTATTAAAACTTTTATGTTTAGAAATGTGTTGAAAAAAATCTTCTTTCCGTTAAATAAAAATTGGGGGAAAAAATAAAAAGGGAAGCTAATAATTCAGGGGGGCTAATAATTCTGAATGCTGCAGACTTTTATGTCAGTGTGATGACATACTTCCAACTGAAACGAAGTACTAAGTAAAGGGCGGGGTTTCATTTTAGCGCTTATACGTTTATCTTTCACTTGCAGCAAACTAACGGTTGGAGGGGCGTGGCTAAGCATGTTCCGCCCAAGGTGTCAAACTGACATCCTCAGAGATGAACTGCGGAATCAAATGTTTAGATTTTGATTAAAGATGTTCACCAAATCCAACCCTTTTCATCTGTGCGTGAGGATTAACTTACAAAGATAAATTGCTCACCTTCAGATCAACGATGTGCGCTAGTTAATTAAACATTGAAAATTTGGATTCCATATCAATTGAAGTTCTGAAATGACGACACTTCTTCACCATCCCTCCTCTTACCGTACAAAAATGCTTCCCCTTTCGAGATGGCTGTTTCTTCTCCAAACCCGATGACGTCCTTGGCTCTCCTGCACGCGGCTTCGACCTGCGACAAACAGAAACAAGATTTAGCACATCAAGCTCATTTCAAGCCTCAGGAGTTCACAGAAGCACACTAATGAGGACAGAAGTTAAAGCTTGAGCGGCAAAAAGGAGTGCGCAGTTGGTTCTGTCCGGCCCCCTGGTGGCAGACAGAGGAATTACACATGAACCGAATGAACCTGACATGCACTGCCAGCAAACTGTCTCTGCCCTCTCTCCCTCTTTATCTCTATCTCTCTCTCTCTCTCTCTCTCTCTCCAGCTGTCCTCATTTCCAGCAAAACCACACAAAACACAGAAGGCATCCGTATGGATTCGAGCGACACGCATGTAACGTGTGAGAAATGTGTGTACGACAAAGGCGTTGCGGATTGGAAGACGTATAGAAACGCTGCTCCTCTCTGTTCCTCCGGTGTCCCAGTTTTACCTCCTTCCCAAGAAGAGTGCAGAGGGAACCAGCAGACAAAAAAAGACAGATTTAGCAAGGCATGCAGGGAAAAGCAACACTAAAACAGCCGACCGTGCAAGTCTTCGTAATTTACGGCGCACATTATAGACTTCTATATTAGAGTCGTCGCGAAATCCCGCTATAGATGTTGGCTTTCTGGAAGCCGTGCGCTAAACTAGTTTCCTCCATCGCTGTTTGACTTCTTCTGATGCAGTGACACCGGTGGCGATCGTCAGGATGTAGGTGCGCTTTCGGCTTCCCTCTGTCCGACATAAACCATGTCTGTTCCTCCTGAACATCATAAATCAGTGTCACCTAAACAGAGGCTGTCGTCAGCGTCCCTGCTTCAGCGTCTCGCTCCGCTTCCTCTAACCAACCCCCCTCTCCGTTTCTTCTCCTCCTCTCCTGCGTTTCATCCGTTGGATATCAGCTGTTCTCTCTTTCTCTCTCTCTCTCTTTCTTTCTCCCCCCACCCCACACACACAGCAATGTCTGGCACGGGAACGCTAGAACAGTCATAACACCTTGTGATTGATCTCAGGGTTTGGACGGGTGTCTGGGAGTGTGAAATGGAGCAGATGAGACAATATGGGATAGATTGTGAGTTAAAGATCATTTCGGAGAGAAAGAGAGAGAGAGAGATTCCTCTTCCAGACAACAAAAGCTCTGAGGTGATTAGTCTGCTGTAATGAAAAGTGTCAGCGGTTATCTTGCCGCATTATACCGAAGGCCGATGATGATAGAAGGATTTGATTCTGATCTGAGGGCAGGTAGAAATAAGTTGGTTAAAGTCTGCGTTAATCGGAAGTTGCTGAGACTTTTATGTTAGTATGTTAATGTACGGAAATGGAATACTGAGTAGGGGCGGGGCTGTCTTTTGTGCCTCATTCCATCATAATGGTAAGAGGGGTGTGGTTAAGAATATTGTGGCTGAAGTTGTTAAATTGACGTAAACATTGAACGATTGCCACTCAGAATGCCAACATAGGCTCATTCTGAAAACGTAGTCCTATAATTAGCAGCTTTAGCGTTCAAATATTATTAAATCTTACCAAATCGCTATATAAAGTGAATATATATATATATATAAGTTGCTGCAGACTTTTATGTCAGTATGATGACGTACTGCCAACTTATTCTAAAAAACGTAGCCCTATAATTATGCGAGTTATGTAGCCAGAAGTACGTATGGCTGCATTTCGAATTTAAAACAAACGCTACGGTGCGGTATGACACCGTTCCTTTTCGCGCTTACCAGCTGACCGCTTACTTCCGTATGGACGGCTTTCACGCTGTTACCAGTTTGTCCAGTTAGCTCGCCATATAGGTCGGCAGATTTAAGACCCAGAGAGGAGTTGACCATGACATAACGATGGCGAAAAACAGTTCCAGAAAGCGGGGTAAGACAAAAACAGAAGCCAAAAAAAAATAAACAAGTAAATAACAGGGTGAGAATATGGTAAAATCTGAAAACGTGGTAAAAATCAGGCGAGGGCTTTTCTTTTTTCTGGATTTTTTGCGACTGGATTATGCGCAGAACTCCATGACAAGATATTTTACTCTCAAATATGGATGGGGATTGAGGTCATACTTTCATCATTTCATTACAGTAGCTGCTTTTGTACTGTATTAACAAAGACTGTAAAATACACAAGATGAGTCACTAGTATTGTTTTTGAACACTGAGAAATGTAAAGGTCAATATGGCCGCTCTAGCAATGGGAGCCCCACCTTCTAGTAAAGGAGCCAATCATCATTCGCTATAAACTAACGACTCTCCGAGGGAGGGGCTCAGTGTAGACATGTGTTTTTATGACGGTTTTTGCAGCTTCATTGCAGCTGGATCAATGAGTCAGTCGACAGCAGCCTCTGGTGGAATTACGTGAAAACAGCAAGTGCAAATGGCACCTGTGAGAGAAATTTAAGATCTTAAAAGGCGTACATAGCTGGCTCTGGTGGATTCGCGAAAACAAAAACTGCAAAAACAGTACCTCCTGGAACGTATTTGGCGCTCTCCAGAAATGTATATAGCAGTACGTTTTCAGAAAGAGCCTGGGTTGCAGATTTTGATTGAAAATTACGAAATTTTGCGTGGATTAAATGTTCTTAGAAATGTTCTTAACAAACTTAGAATAACAATAAACATTGTACATTTTGATATCACAGGAACTTTAAGCCTGGACAAGGAAACTATTTTGTGTTACTTAAATTGGGAGTTTAGTTGAGAATAGATTGTTTTGTGACATTTACAAAGAGGTAGTCGGTGAGATCATGTTTTATAGTATACAGTGGAGGATGAAGATCTGAGAAAATTTGGAAATTAATATAGGCAAATAGATCATAAAAATAAAAAAGCCAATACCAAAAATGAGTAAAACTAATTTAATAATAATAATAATTCCCTACATATATCGCTTTTCTAGATACTGAAATCGCCGTACACATTTTTTCAGGGGGGAACCTCCTTATCAAACACCAGTGCACAGCATCCACCTGGATGATTCGACGGCAGCCATATTGCACCAGATCGCACACCACACACCAGCTGATTGGTGGAGAGGAGACTCCACCATGATGAACAGAGGCCAGTGGGCAAACTTGGCCAGGATGCTGGAGTTAAACCCCTACTCTTTTTCGAAGGACATCCTGGGATTTTTAATGACCACAGAGAGTCAGGACCTCAGTTTAACGTCTCATCCAAAAGACAGCACTCACTGAGCAGTATAGAGTCTTCATCAATATACTGGGGCGTTAGGGCCCACACAGACCGCAGGTTGAGCGCCCCCTGCTGGTCTCACTACCACAACAATTTAAATTCTAAGTCAATAATTCAGAAAATGACAAACCGTAAAATTAAAAGTAAGTGTAAAGGGGCAAGAAAACAGGGTGGCTCAGTGGTTAACACTGTTGCCTCGCAGCAAGAAGGTCACTGGTTCAAATCTCGGCTGGGTCAGTTGGCATTTCTGTGTGGAGTTTGCATGTTCTCCCCATGTTGGCGTGGGTTTCCTCCAGGTGCTCCGGTTTCACCTACAGTCCAAAGACATGCGCTATAGGTGAATTGAATAAACTAAATTTGCCATAGTGTATGTGTGTGAATGAGTGTGTATGGATGTTTCCCAGTTCTGGGTTGCAGCTGGAAGGGAATCCGATGTGATCTCATATGCTGAATAAGTTGGCGGTTCATTCCGCTTTGGCGACCCCTGATGAATAAAGGGACTAAGCCGAAGGAAATTTAATGAATTAATGAAAAAGGGGTAGAATGACTAATAATTATGAAAGTAACAAAAGGAAATTAAATTATTAATAAAAATGATAATAATAATTGTTTTTGGTATTATTATTATTATTATTACACATAATTTTTACACAACACTTTTAATGTTTGTTATTTTTTGTTGTAATACAATATTGATATTCCCACTTGTGAAGCATATGAGATTTTAACATATACAAATAAAATATATTATTCAGACTACATTATTATTACATTGTGTTACTTGAAAAATTTATTATTATCAGAATATGCATCCGTCAATAAAAAAAATGCTTTTTAAACTAACAGGCAGGTCATAACTAAGTGATGCTAACCAGTCAATGAATCTTGCTCCTGCTTTCGCCCTAAACACACAGCGAGTGTATAATCTCCAGAATCTAAATACCACCAGGCTGCACGCAATAAATATTCATGAAGCGCATTGTGAATTCGCCAAACACACACTGATGATGGAGCTGAATAAACAAACAAACAAAGTTACACAACCAATCAGGGCCGTACTGAAAAGGGAAACAAACAATTAGACAGATTAATCAAAAGATAACGAGTCAAAACACCAGAGGCAAACAAAGCGTTTGGGGAAAGAGGTGACAGGATTATGTGCAGAACTCCATGACAAAGCTATTTTACTCTCAAATATGGATGGGGATTGAGGTCATACTTTCATCATTTCATAACAGTAGCTACTTTTTTTATTAACAAAGACTGTAAAATACACGAGACGTGTCACTAGTATAGTTTTAAACGTTGAAAAATGTTAATGTCAATATGGCCGCTCTAGCAATGGAAGCCCCACCTTTTAGTAAAGGAGCCAATCATCGATCTCTAAAGGCTAGTGATTCTCCAGGGAGGGGTTTTGTACAGACGTGTGTTTTTATGACGGTTTTTGCAGCTTCATTGTTTCAAACTATTTGTTGTCAGCAATATCGCTGAAATCTCACCAAATACTTGCCTCACAGACACGAGAAATATATCAACATAAAGCTTAAAAACTCTAATTTTAAATGAACCAACTATACATGAAAACAAATGTTCTCTGGTTTTGTAATCTGTATAAAACAAACATGAGGTACAGTCAGTTCTGTTTGACCTCATGAATTCCCGCCTTTGTCATTCAAACAACCCAGGCTCATTCTGTTCACCAAATACGTCCTAGGAGTTACGTTTTTTTTTTCATTTTTTGTTTTCGCGAATGCACCAGAGGCTGCTGTGTATGCTTTTTAATATCTCAAATTTCACTCGCGAGTGCCATTCGTGCCTGCTGTTCTCACGTAAATCGCTGTCGACTGACTTATTGACTGACAGATCGACCGACCGATTACCCCACCGAATGTAAACCCAACCGAAAGTGTTTTCAAAAGCACCGATTGACCCACCCACCCACAACCCTAAACCCAACCAAAAGTGTTTTTAAAAAGCAATCCAGAAAAACAAAAGCCCTCGCCTGATTTTTGCCGCGTTTTCAGATTTTACCACATTATTTACTTGTTTGTTTTATTTTTTCCCTTTTGTTTTTGTCTTGCCTGCTTTCTGGAACTGTTCTTAACCAGACTCGAACCCCGTCATCACAGTCAACTCTGCTCTGCATGTCAAATCCCCAGACATATGCGATGAGCCACTGGACAAACTGGTAACAGCGAAAAAGCCGTCCACACGGAGGTAAGCGGTCAGCTAGTAAGCGCGAAAACCAAAGGTGTCATAGTGCCCCGTACTATTCGTTTTAGAGACGAAATGCAGCCATACGTAGCTCTGGCTACATAATTCGCGATCTCCAGAAATGTATATAGGGCTACATTTTCAGAATGACCCTATGTTGCATTCAAATACAACTACTTGAACTTGTTAGCAAAGAGGTGGCTGTCATTTTGGAACAAGATTTGAAAATTACTTCAGAAGACCAGCACAAATGGTTGAGGCCTTATTTAGAGGATGAAATCATGTAATACAATGCATTTTTCGCTCGATAGACTTCCATTTATACCTATGTGAATGCGGCAGACTGGAAATGCAAGCTCATGCGACAAGTTTCACAAGTCGCTGCATTGCAAAGTTCAAGCTTGGTGATCTCTGACACACGTAATCGATGACACACGTAATTCAAAACGTGACCTCTCTTTACAGAAATTGAAAATATGGAGCAATCACTTACTTTATTAATGTCTAATCATCTAGTTTTATCCTGCTCATTTCACAGCGCCGTACGTAAGAATTTTGCATGCTCAAACTCTAGGGGCACTATCATACACCCAGCGCAATGCAGTGCAAGGCGCGACGCAATTGTTGTTTGCTAGTTTCAGTTCGACGCATAAGTCATTTTGACGTTTTGCTCCTTGCTGTTTAAATAGCAAATGCATTTGCGCTCATATGTGCGCCCATAAGCGTTCTGGTCTAAAAAAGGAGGTGTGTTGAGGCGCATTGCTGGCGCGTTGCTATTTTGAGAAACTAGAATAGACTGTTTAATAGACCAGATAAGAGAAGGTCTAAAGTCCAGCGCAAAGCACGTTAGTTGTGCGCCTCACTTAAACATTGCTTAATGCGCACAGGATGTAGAGCAATACGCAAATATATATATATATATAGATATATATATAGGCTAATGGATGTCTGTGCATACAACACGTTTCCTTATCCACGAGCGTGAAAGTGAAAGTAAAGAATGAGGAGGCTCATTCTCTCATTCTTGTGCTGTAGATGCTCTGTTTAACTGTTTTCTCGCTAGTGAAGCGCTCAGTTATTCCACTTACAAAGTCCGCCATGTTAATAGCAAATGCGCTATGGCACGACGCAACTGATAATCTCAAAGGGAATGGGAGATGAGACTCTGATTGGTTTATTCTCAAAACACACCTATAACTCATTAAGAGAATAAGCACAACCCTGTTAGACCATGCGCTGCGGCGCAAAGCGAATTTTCCGTCCTTAAAATAGCAAAAGTGGATTTGGACACGCCCTTGATGCTTTTGCTTAACGGCTAAATGCTTAACGCCATGCGCTTTGGACTTTGCGCCTAGATCGTTAAAATAGGGCCCTAGTGTTGTTAAGCTATTAATTCTTACAGTGGTTACACATATTTTGATTGGCAGGGTGACGTTTGATTGTCATGATCTCATTCCTCTCTGAGTGCAAAAAATTTAGCTTATACAGTTTTATATATTAAAATGTATTTTAGTGGGCGCCACGGTGGCTCAGTGGTTAGCACTGACACTTCACAGCTGTTTCGAGTCTTGGCAGGGCTAGTTGGCATTTCTGTGTGAAGTTTGCATGTTCTCCACATGTTCGTGTGGGTTTCCTCCGGGTGCTCGAGTTTCCCCCACAGTCCAAAGACATGCGCTATAGATGAATTGAATAAGCTAAATTGGCCTGAGTGTGGGAGTCACGGTGGCGCAGTGAGTAGCACGATCGCCTCACAGCAAGAAGGTCGCTGGTTCGAGCCCCGGCTAGGCCAGTTGGCATTTTTGTGTGGAGTTTGCATGTTCTCCCCATGTTGGTGTGGGTTTCCTCTGGGTGCTCTGGTTTCCCCCACAGTCCAATGACATGTGGTATAGGTGAATAAGCTAAATTGGTCGTATAAAAAAACATATGCTGGAATAGTTGGTGGTTCATTCCGCTGTGGCGACCTCAGAGACTAAACCGAAAGAAAATGAATGAATGAAAAATTAAAATTACAAATTATAGATGGTAGGAAAGTTAAGAATTTTCCAGTGGTCTAGTCAATTTTCCATAGCTGTGCATGTGAGTAAAAGCCGAAATTATATCTTCTCACCATATAAAGCAATCACGTCTCTTCAGAGGACTTTGATTAAACCACTTGATTCATGTGGGCTTATTTTCTGATCTCTTTATGAACGTGTTAAAACATCAGATTTGAGTGAGAGCTGACCTTCAGTGAAATCTCTCAGATGTGATTAAATATCTTCATCTGTGTTCTAAAAATTAATAAAAATCTTAGGGGTTTGTAAAGACACGAAGGTGAATGAATGGTGAAATAGAATATATCCTAGAGACAGCTGTTTTAGCATGCAATTAAATTAAATACTCCTCCAAGCCACTCAAACAATTCACGAAATATAATCAAACACGTTTGAAAAATTGGACGTTAATATAAGGCTATGTAAGGGAAGGCCTTTCAATTGTGCTCAGGATGGATTCTTTGTTCTCGAGTCAGAGTGTTATTTCTCTGTTTCTCGTAATGTGTGGCTGAACGTCTTGGGTGTGTGTTTATGTGTCTGGAAAAGAACAACGACAGGCGCAGATTGCTGATATGTGCTCTTTTTTATCTCTTAGAGGAGAAGGGCAACGCAATGCGGATCCTGGCAGAGTGTGTGAGCGGCCAGCCAGTCAGCGGGACAACCGTAATCATTCATGCTGGAGAGATGATTGAGAGGCTAATTACAAACACACACACACATTTGTGGTTTACGAGGACTCTCCATAGGCGTAATGTATTTTATACTGTAAAACCCACTTATTATATGGCCTTACCCTTACCCTAAACACAATCCTCACAGAAAACCTGTCGTAAATTTTGAATGTCAAAAGACCCCATTAAGAATGCTTTCAAGTATTTAAGCTTTCAAGTAAATCCAAGTGTTTGGATTTACAAGGACACAAGGCATGTCCTTGTAAACCAGCTTATAGAGCACAACTAGGTCACACCCATGTCATTACCCAATTTCATATAACAACCAAGCCTCATTGAAAATATGTGCCCAGGGATACATTTTTGAGAATCGAGAAATATGTACCATAGACTACGTGTTTTTGCAGTTTATGTTTTCACAAATCCACTAGAGGGCGCCGTGTACATTTTTGCCAATTTCATATATAGGTTGCTGGGGCATGTTTTCTCATACGTGCCATTTCTCGTAAATGGCTGCCTTAACGTCCTATTGGTGCACATCTGTGAGAGAAGTTGGGGTGCGTTTTCCAAACGACGACATAACTCATTGCTGAACTAGGTCGTTCATAGACTGGGTCTATCATAGTACGTTGCATCATTTGGGAAAAGAGCGATGTAGTGACCAGTGTTTTGAGTGAATGCGTAGTTTCGTTGTTGGAGTTTCATCGCTTGAACCACGTTAGTTATAATGTAAAACGTCAATAATGATGGTCTAAAAAGGGTGGAGTAACAGCTTCTTTAGAGAAAAAAACCCCACCAACTTTTTTGTGCCAATTATATTGTTTTACATGCACACAAAAAAATTTAATGTCAGTTTTGGTAAAAACATGCACTTGTTGTCCATATTAATTGAAATGTATGTAAATAGCACATATAGGGCCCATGTTTTCTTTACAAATATTATTAAGAATATTCCATAGTCTATTCTTAAACATAAAACCACTTACAAAAAGCTAACTTGTTATAATCTCATATATAAATCATCACGTTCATGATTTTAATTTATATAGGTATTAAGAAATAAAAAATATATAATTTTAAGTAGTCTATTTAAGTAGTCTAGTAGTCAACTTTTACAACTTTGACAGATTCAAACCACTGCAGAAATGTTCTAGCATAGGCCCAATACAGTTAATATACATTTCCTAATAAATAGCTTACGCTATTATAAATTAAAACTATTAACATAACCTATATATTTTTATCATGAGCTTTGAAGACGTAACGCAAATTCCTCTTCATTCCTCGTCAATATGAAGTTTGCTAAAACTGAACTGTAAAAAAATACTTTGTAAGGTAATTAACGTAAGAAAGATGGTTTTAATGTTTTTTTAAAATCATTCCAAGTTTACATGTTGCACGTTCAAAGGGAATAGGGCGTAGGAGGGATAACTGGGAATAGAATACAGCCAGAAACTTTGTTTCTAACTACAGCTCTAGAGGTGTCGTTGCAAACGTCCAGGTATGCAACGCAGTTTGCGAATGTTCGTTGGAACGATGGATTTGGGAAACATCAAATCAATGAACTGTGTTTGTAACAACTGAACTTGCGACCTTAAATGGCTACTGATGGTTTTCGAAAACGCACCCCTGGTTGGTTTATCGTCGTGCATAATATATCATCTTGATATCAACTGACCCACCCACACGCTTCTCTAAACTCCACTTTTCAAAAGCAAACTAGAAGAAAAAGCCATTGTGGCCCCGTGCTTTTAACACGGTGTCACACCACTTTTTTTTGGGGTTCATTTTTTCTGGTTTCTACAATCGACTCAAACCCCAATCCGCTCTGCTCCACCTTCCAAATCTAGCACCGTTCGAGGTGAGCTACCAAGCAAACCACTGCAAAAGCCATCCATACGGAGGAACCGCCCAGTAGCATTCGTTTTACACACAAAATGTAGCCCTTATGTTTCCAGAGGCACATATTTCTCAGTTCTCAGAAATGTATCCCTGGGCACATTTTCCCAATGAGCCTGTGTTGTCTTACACTGTAAAAAATTGAGTTGTTTTAAAAACGCAACAGAAATATGGCGTTGCCATATTATATTATGTTATATTGTAATATATATTATATTATATTATAATTATATTGTAATATATTATAATATAAGGGCAACGCAGTGGCGCAGTAGGTAGTGCTGTTGCCTCACAGCAAGAACGTCGCTGGGTCGCAGGTTCGAACCTCGACTGGGCTGGGTCAGTTGGCGTTTCTGTGTGGAGTTTGCATGTTCTCCCTGCGTTTGCGTGGGTTTCCTCCGGGTGCTCCGGTTTCCCCTACAGTCCAAAGACATGCAGTACAGGTGAATTGGGTAAGCTAAAATTGTCCATAGTGTATGAGTGTGAATGTGTGTGTGGAAGTTCTTAGAGATGGGTTGCGGCTGGAAGGGCATCCGCTGCGTAAAATCGTGCTGGATAAGTTGGCGGTTCATTCCGCTGTGGCGACCCCGCAAGGGACAAAGCCGACAAGAAAATGAATGAATGAATGAATATTATATTATATTATATTATATTATATTATATTGTAACATATTATATTATATTATATTGTAATATATATTATATTATATTATATTATATTATATTATATTGTAATATATTATATTATATTATATTATATTATATTATATTATATTATATTATATTATATTGTAATATATATTATATTATATTATATTGTAAATTATTATATGTTATTATATTGTAATATATTATATTATATTATATGTTATTATATTGTAATATATTATATTATATTATATTGTAATATATTATATTATATTATATTATATTGTAATATATATTATATTATATTATATTATATGTTATTATATTGTAATATATTATATTATATTATATTGTAATATATTATATTATATTATATTATATTGTAATATATATTATATTATATTATATTGTAATATATATTATATTATAATTATATTGTAATATATTATATTATATTATATTATATTATATTGTAATATATATTATACTATATTACATTAGATTATATTGTAATATATTATATTATATTATATTATATTGTAATATATATTATATTATATTATATTGTAATATATTATATTATATTATATTGTAATATATTATATTATATTGTAATATATTATATTATATTATATTATATTATATTATATTACATTATATTATCATTTATGGCTGAACGGCTAAAAAACTTTATGTTTATGTTTTTTTACTCATAAAATGTTAAAAGTCAGCAGTATAATATAAAACAATCATAAAAACAGCTGCAAAAGAGATAAATACAGATAAATCTGGTATTAAAATGGATTAATAATAATGTTTGATTTGTTTATATTAGGGTTTTATATAAAAAAGAATAATTACAAATGTTTTTTCACAATGAAGCATGAATTGAAGGATAATTTCTTTAATATAATGAATGAATGTATATCTTAAACTTTATATTCAACTTTATAGGTGGCATATTATGACGCTGATATCAAGAAATTCCAGCAAATGTCTCACATACTGTTGATATGCTAATTTTTATAAGTAAAAAAAAACAATATTTTACACTTAATGCATTGTTTTTTTCATCCAAAGCTACATATAATATCAGTTCACACATTCCCTCCTCTACCTGATTAGCTACACAAATCACATTTCACACACTTTTCTGTTTTGTATATTTAATTAGGAATTAACTAGAGTTCCCTGATCTACTGGAGCCCTCTCGTAGACGGGCAATCATCCAAGCCCTCCATTTGGCAGACGGGTCGACTAACAGCTAGTTAATGACAGCACAACACACACCGAAACAAAAATCAACAACAATGAAAGTATTTCTGTGCTTGATTATAATGTGGAAACACTTGAAATGCTCATCTATGACAGCGGTTCATACTCACCTCGACGTAATGGTGACACCGCAGGGAAAGCTAGAAGGTTGTACAGTTAACTCCAGGCTGATTATGATGCAAAACCATACAACCAACTACCTCAGCCTGCAGTGCACAGATTAGCGCATCCATTCCTACATCACTAGCACTAGCAGGTGTCAATATATTTCATGTGTAATGTCTTCCCCTACTGGACAATCAATGTAAGGCAACACATCATTCACTTCTGACAAAATTATCTACTGCCGGAAGGTTTTTGTTGATGTTAGTATTGGATTTATGCTCATTAGACAAAACAGAATAATTATTATTGCTATTAAAGGGATAGTTCACTCAAAAACAATTCAGTCATCATCCTCCACATCCTCCACTTGTTCCAACCCTGTTTGAGATTTTTCTCTTCTGTTAAACACTAAGGAAGATATAGTGAAAAATGTTTAGTTGGGGGTTAATTTATTTAACATAATGAAACGTTTTCCCAGTGCTGGGTTGCGGCTGGAAGGGCGTCCACTGCATAAAACATATGCTGGATAAGTTGGTGGTTCATTCCGCTGTGGCGACCCCAGATTAATAAAGGGAATAAGCCAAAAAGAAAATGAATGAGTGAATGATGAAACGTGTGTATTAAACATTATATTCAACTTTATAGGTGGCATTTCATGATTTTGATATCAAGAAATTTCAGCAAATGTCTCGCATGCTGCTGATATGCTCATTTTTATAAGTAATTTACACAGAAAACTGTAAATTACTTAAAAATATATTGTATTTTATGATGTATTTTATTTCAGTGGCTGCGTTCTTCGGAATATCTTGTTTTGTATTTAACAGAAGAAAAAAATTCATGAAGGTTTAGGTAGATTTGAGTGTAAGTAAATGAGCAAATGATGAGGAAAGTTTAATTTTTTGGGTGAACTATCCCTTTAAAATGTAAATTAATAAGTAAGTAATTGAAAGGTAAGGGTTTATTTCCCCCTAAAATAAAAGAATGTATTCATCATTTGCTCATATCATGGTCACACTTTACAATAAGACTCCTTTACTTAAAATACAATACTTGTACAGCATTTATAAGTCAGAGTTTAACATTTATTTTATGCATTATTAATATTTATTTATTTCCCAGAGATGGGTTGCAGCTGGAAGGGCATCCGCTGTGTAAAACATATGCTGGATAAGTTGGCGGTTAATTCCGCTGTGGTGAACCGGATTAATAAAAGGACTAAGCCGAAAAGAATATGAATGAATGAATGAATATTTATTTAAAGTGGTTCTTGTTAGCGTTAATTAATCCACGGTAACAGCCAACAATAACGACTTTAATTTCATTGTATAACGTTAACAAAGATGAATATACACTGAAATAAAAGTATTATTCGTTGTTTGTTGATGTTAGTAAATGTTAGTTGTTGTAACCCAACATTGGGTCAATATATATGGACAAACCCAAACATTGGGTTAAAAAGTGTCATTTAAATTTAATTTAAAAAATTACCCCAATGTTGGGTTTGTAGATATTTGACATCAGCAAATTTAGTGTCTATAAGAACCAATGAGATTTGTCGATGCGACTGACATCAGCAAATTTAAGCATCTACAAGAACCAATGAGGTTTGATGTTGTGAATCACATTAGCAAATTTAATGGTCTATAAGAACTAGATTTGTCGATACGAGCCACATCGGCAAATTTAAGCATCTACAAGAACCAATGACGTTTGACATTGCGAATCACATTAGCAAACATAAGCGTCTATATAAGAACCAATTAGATTTGTCTTGTGAGTGACATCAGCAAATTTAGTCATCTATAAGAGTCAATTAGATTTGTCGATGCGAGTCTGAGCAAATTTAAGCGTCTATAAGGATCAATTAGGTTTGTTGATGTGAGTCACATCAGTACATTTAAGTGTCTATAAGAACCAATGAGATTTAGTCGATGATAGTCACATGGGCAAATTTAAGCATCTATAAAGCCGCGGTCACACTGGACTTTACTTCCCATAGACTTCCATTCATACGCACGCGAATGCGTCAGACCGGAAACGCAGGGTCATGCGTCGAGTTTCGCAGGTTGCTGCAGTGCAAAGTTCAAGCTTGGTGAACTCTGACCTGCGAAATCGCATCACTTGACTGCTTGAGACCAATCAAGAATCAAAACATGACCTCTTTAGACAGAAATTTAAAACATGGAGCAATCCCTCGTAATTTTTAATGTCTAATCATCTTGTTTAATCCCGCCCCTTTGCGCAGCGCCGCACGACAGAATTTCGCAAGCTCAAACTCTAGTGTGACTGCGGCTTAAGTACTATTTAGATTTGTCTTGTGAGTGACATCAGCAAATTTAGTCATTTATAAGAGCCAATGAGATTTGTCGATGCTAGTCTTATCAGCAAATTTAAGCATCTAATAGAATCAATTAGATTTGTCGTTGCGAATCGCATAGGAAAATTTAAGCGTGTACTGTATAAGAACCAATGAGATTTGTCAATGTGAGTGACATCAGCAAATTTAAGTGCCTATAAGAACCACTAAGGTTTGACATTGCGAATCACATAAGCAAATTTAAGCGTCTATAAGAACCAATTAGATTTGTCTTGTGAGTGACATCAGCACATTTAAGCATCTATAAGAACCAATGAGATTTGTTGTTGCGAGTCACATCAGCAAATTTAAGCGTCTATAAGAACCACTGAGATTTGTTGTTGCGAGTCACATCAGCAAATTTAAGCATCTATAAGAACCAATGAGATTTGTTGTTGCGAGTCACATCAGCAAATTTAAGCGTCTATAAGAACCAATGAGATTTGTTGTTGCGAGTCACATCAGCAAATGTAAGCGTCTATAAGAACCACTGAGATTTGTTGTTGCGAGTCACATCAGAAAATGTAAACATCTGTAAGAACCAATGAGATTTGTTGATGCGGGTCACATCAGAAAGTTTAAGCGTCTATAAGAACCAATGAGATTTTTCTTGTGAGTGACATCAGCAAATTTAAGCATTTATATGAACCAATTAGATTTGTCATGTTGAGTCTCATCAGCAAATTTAAGCGTCTATAAGAACCACTGAGATTTGTTGTTGCGAGTCACATCAGAAAATGTAAACATCTGTAAGAACCAATGACATTTGTTGATGCGGGTCACATCAGAAAGTTTAAGCGTCTATAAGAACCAATGAGATTTGTTGTTGCGAGTCACATCAGCAAATTTAAGCGTCTATAAGAACCAATGAGATTTGTTGTTGCGAGTCACATCAGCAAATGTAAGCGTCTATAAGAACCACTGAGATTTGTTGTTGCGAGTCACATCAGAAAATGTAAACATCTGTAAGAACCAATGAGATTTGTTGATGCGGGTCACATCAGAAAGTTTAAGCGTCTATAAGAACCAATGAGATTTTTCTTGTGAGTGACATCAGCAAATTTAAGCATTTATATGAACCAATTAGATTTGTCATGTTGAGTCTCATCAGCAAATTTAAGCGTCTATAAGAACCACTGAGATTTGTTGTTGCGAGTCACATCAGAAAATGTAAACATCTGTAAGAACCAATGACATTTGTTGATGCGGGTCACATCAGAAAGTTTAAGCGTCTATAAGAACCAATGAGATTTGTTGTTGCGAGTCACATCAGCAAATTTAAGCGTCTATAAGAACCAATGAGATTTGTTGTTGCGAGTCACATCAGCAAATGTAAGCGTCTATAAGAACCACTGAGATTTGTTGTTGCGAGTCACATCAGAAAATGTAAACATCTGTAAGAACCAATGAGATTTGTTGATGCGGGTCACATCAGAAAGTTTAAGCGTCTATAAGAACCAATGAGATTTTTCTTGTGAGTGACATCAGCAAATTTAAGCATTTATATGAACCAATTAGATTTGTCATGTTGAGTCTCATCAGCAAATTTAAGCGTCTATAAGAACCACTGAGATTTGTTGTTGCGAGTCACATCAGCAAATGTAAGCGTCTATAAGAACCACTGAGATTTGTTGTTGCGAGTCACATCAGAAAATGTAAACATCTGTAAGAACCAATGAGATTTGTTGATGCGGGTCACATCAGAAAGTTTAAGCGTCTATAAGAACCAATGAGATTTGTTGTTGCGAGTCACATCAGCAAATTTAAGCGTCTATAAGAACCAATGAGATTTGTTGTTGCGAGTCACATCAGCAAATGTAAGCGTCTATAAGAACCACTGAGATTTGTTGTTGCGAGTCACATCAGAAAATGTAAACATCTGTAAGAACCAATGAGATTTGTTGATGCGGGTCACATCAGAAAGTTTAAGCGTCTATAAGAACCAATGAGATTTTTCTTGTGAGTGACATCAGCAAATTTAAGCATTTATATGAACCAATTAGATTTGTCATGTTGAGTCTCATCAGCAAATTTAAGCGTCTATAAGAACCACTGAGATTTGTTGTTGCGAGTCACATCAGAAAATGTAAACATCTGTAAGAACCAATGACATTTGTTGATGCGGGTCACATCAGAAAGTTTAAGCGTCTATAAGAACCAATGAAATTTGTTGTTGCGAGTCACATCAGCAAATTTAAGCGTCTATAAGAACCAATGAGATTTGTTGTTGCGAGTCACATCAGCAAATTTAAGCGTCTATAAGAACCACTGAGATTTGTTGTTGCGAGTCACATCAGCAAATTTAAGCGTCTATAAGAACCAATGAGATTTGTTGTTGCGAGTCACATCAGCAAATTTAAGCGTCTATAAGAACCAATGAGATTTGTTGTTGCGAGTCACATCAGCAAATGTAAGCGTCTATAAGAACCACTGAGATTTGTTGTTGCGAGTCACATCAGAAAATGTAAACATCTGTAAGAACCAATGAGATTTGTTGATGCGGGTCACATCAGAAAGTTTAAGCGTCTATAAGAACCAATGAGATTTTTCTTGTGAGTGACATCAGCAAATTTAAGCATTTATATGAACCAATTAGATTTGTCATGTTGAGTCTCATCAGCAAATTTAAGCGTCTATAAGAACCACTGAGATTTGTTGTTGCGAGTCACATCAGAAAATGTAAACATCTGTAAGAACCAATGACATTTGTTGATGCGGGTCACATCAGAAAGTTTAAGCGTCTATAAGAACCAATGAAATTTGTTGTTGCGAGTCACATCAGCAAATTTAAGCGTCTATAAGAACCAATGAGATTTGTTGTTGCGAGTCACATCAGCAAATTTAAGCGTCTATAAGAACCACTGAGATTTGTTGTTGCGAGTCACATCAGCAAATTTAAGCGTCTATAAGAACCAATGAGATTTGTTGTTGCGAGTCACATCAGCAAATTTAAGCGTCTATAAGAACCAATGAGATTTGTTGTTGCGAGTCACATCAGCAAATGTAAGCGTCTATAAGAACCACTGAGATTTGTTGTTGCGAGTCACATCAGAAAATGTAAACATCTGTAAGAACCAATGAGATTTGTTGATGCGGGTCACATCAGAAAGTTTAAGCGTCTATAAGAACCAATGAGATTTTTCTTGTGAGTGACATCAGCATATTTAAGCATTTATATGAACCAATTAGATTTGTCGTGTTGAGTCTCATCAGCAAATTTAAGCATCTATAAGAACCAATGAGATTTGTCTTGTGAGTGACATCGGCAAATTTAGCTATCTATATGAACCAATTAGATTTGTCAATGTGAGTCACATCAGCAAATTTAAGTCTCTATAAGAACCAATTAGATTTTTCTTGTGTGTGACATCAGCAAATTTAAGTCTCTATAAGAACCAATTAGATTTTTCTTGTGTGTGACATCAGCAAATTTAAGTCTCTATAAGAACCAATGAGATTTTTCTTGTGTGTGACATCAGCAAACTTAAGTCTCTATAAGAACCAATGAGATTTTTCTTGTGAGTCTCATCAGCGAATTTAAGCTTCTACAATAGCCAATTAAATTTGTCGTTGCAAGTCATATCCGAAAATTTAAGCATTTATAAGAACCAATGAGATTTGTCGTAGCGAGTCACATCAGCAAATTCAAGAGTCTATAAGAACGAATGAGATTTGTTGTTGCAAGTCACATCAGAAATGTAAGCGTGTATAAAAACCAATGAGATTTGTCGATGTGAGTCACATAAGCAAAACTAAGCGTCTATAAGAACCCATTAGATTTGTCTATGCAAGTCATATCTGCAAATTTAAGCTTCTAAAAGAACCAGTGAGATTTGTCGATGATCTATGTCTATTTGTAGAAAAAAAGGTTACATTAAACCAATTCGTCATATAAATTCTTTGTGTATTTTCAGAATACTTTTTGAACAGCCCTTCAGATGAGAAACAGAAATCTCTCAGGTTTCATTAGTAATATCTTAACTTGAGTTCTGGAGATGAATGAAAGTGTTATGGGTTTGGAATGACATGATGATGAGATTCTTTAACTGTCCTTTTAAGGAGTGGTAATGTTTTCTTATGCGCAGACATACACATATTTCTCATCTTCATAGCAACCACAGCCTTGCGGTCTGAAAAAGCTACATTTCAATGCCACAATATAAATGAAAGCTTTTGTGAACACAGAGCGCTGTGTTGAAGAACAGGACTGATTTCTCCATTATTGTTTATTACTTTATATTCTATAGTTCATCTCTGAGATGAATCCTCGATTGAAGATGAAGACACACTTCAGAAAGCAAATCAATCTGTGATAATAAAGACCTTCTCAAAGCTGGAAATACAATTTTACCAGACTAAAAAAACTAAATGGTAAAATTAAATCTCTATGGATCAAGCCTTCATGAATTGACCTGTTTTTTTAAACATCTTACTTATTGCCCTAGCAAAAGCGACTGATAAGAATGTCTGATTTAGACAGTATAAAGAACTAAGAAATTGCACATGCTTAACGAGCGACTTCAATCAATTTCATATACAGTTCAAACAAGAAAAAAACCCTTTCATCTGGTTCGTTTTGAACTTTTGCATGTCTAAAACCAGAGAAAATGAGTACAGCCTTTGAATCGATGTATTTTTTAACTCGTCTCCGTAATGAAGATTCTCAATCTGCCATTTTTGAACTCAAAGGTTAGTTTAACTGACCAACATTTATCAGATACTCTTTTTTTTTTTAACTCTTTATTTTCATTTTCATTGAAAAAACATTCATACATTACATATAGTACTGCCTAAATCCTTACAGAGATATACCATATATCAAAATTCTTTTGGAAGTACTTACAGTGAATTTAGATTACTACAATAAGGAACTCAAAACCCTACCACCCACCCCACCCATCTAACATTGATCAAAATATTTGTAGAAGGTTCATAAAAATAAAATACAAGGCATATATGAATAACATTTACAACCATATATGGATCTGGTTTCAAGAGTTCACACTTAGCTGATGATCAATAAAGCGTAATTGGCATGCTGTCCCGGGAGAGAGCCCTGAGCTCGTATATCCTCGAGCCCGGAGCTCCCTCCCGTTAGAAGGGCGAGAGGGAAGTTCGAGCTCAGGAAGGTCTCGAGAACTCCCCCACTTATCGCCGTGGAAAAGTGTGAACTAAAGTTGTCTTAGGCAATAATTTGGTTTAGTCGATTGACTATGGTGTTTGTTTTTGGACGGTGGGAGGAAACCGGGGAACCCGGGGGAAACCCACGCGAACACGGGGAGAACATGGAAACTCCGCACAGAAACGCCAACCGGCTCAATGGGAGGTTGAACTGGTGGCGTTCTTGCTGTGAGGCAACAGTGCTATTCACTGGGCCGCCGTGTCGCCCTATAGGAAAGGGTGGAAGTAGGGGTGGAAGGAGGGGGAACTTCAAGACGAAGATAGCTGGAGTGAAATCTCTGGTTATTTATAGTGTGTCCGTAATCATCTAATAGGGCAGATTACGGAGCTGATAAGGTGCCAGCCGTGTTGATCATAAGCACGTGATCCTCTCGAAACTAGCTTATAAATAAACCACACTTAAACTGATTACTCACCAGGATGTCGTTCCAAACCATTATGATATAAACTCTGTGCAAAAGGAAAATGTTTTAAGTTTAACATGCGACAACTACTGAAATGAATTTACAAACTGATTCAATTCACAGAACTGCCACATATAATTCTATTAGGATCACAACGTAATATTTATTCAATCATTACTGCGTAAATACTATCATTAACTAACTGCATGCTTTGGATTACTTTATATTTCTACTAAATGGACATTAGCTATTAGCATGTCACCAATTTGTAATCTTATATAATATTACCCTCAAAGGGATAGTTCACCTCAAAATTAAAATGTACTCACTCAAATATACTGCTTTTCCAGTGGTTCCATTTCTTTATGTGTTTCCTTTTTTCTGTTGAACGCAAAAGAAGATATTTTAGGGAAAAAAAAGTTACAAGGCAGTAACTATTGACTTGAGCTTTGTCGTTGCTGTTTACGTCTAATAATCAGTCTATATGTGAAAAAAAGGTTAAATTAAATCTGTTTGTCATATAAATTGTTCGTGTATTTTCAGAAGACTTTCAAAAGAGAAACAAATCTCTGCGGTTTCATGATGTACTTCCAACTGAAACAGAATATTGAGTAGGTGGGCGGGGCTTTCTTTTTTTCTCTCGTCATTTTCTCATAGCAAACTTTGATTGTAGATTACCAAAACAAACTTTTTTATTTCAGTGGATTAACTAGCATGGATTAATTATTCACTTTACGAATAACAATGCGAGCTAACAAAAAACAATTGTAGATTTTGATTTCAGGTGAACTTTAAGTACACCACAAGCGTCAGCAGCGCGTGAGCAGAGCGAGAGCAGCGCGTGTTTTTTCGACGTCCATGTTAACAGATTAGAGCTTTCATACCGCACGCAGAAGCAGTGAGTCAGCGCGAGGCGTGAGCGTCGCTGAAGCAGCAGTGCCGCGATAGTTTTGGCGCTGGGTCTATTTTTGGCGTGCTGCTCACGCTCAATTAAAGTGACAGTACATTGATAATGACCAAAACACATTGAATGACAATAGCAATTTTACCCAATAAATGCATCAATAATATCAACTGATTTATATATAATCAATCAAATGAACTTAAACAATTAACAACTGCAACAAATATTTATTTAGCAAACCAAATGTAAAACAATTTTAGTATCAGTTTTGCTTAAGTTGCACACTAGTGTTGCAGGAGAGGGGAAATGGAAGTGGCCGCTTTAAGACTGCTTTTTACGAGAGTTGTAGTCCATAGCGAAGTGATTTGTGGGTAGTGCAGCTCGACACGCATGCTGGATGACGTGAGCTCGCTGTGTGCTGTGCAGTTGAAGCAGAGAAAGAAAGTTTTATTCGGCTTTGTTTTTTGTTCACTTAAGTTATTCCACCCGGGAGCGTTTGCACTGTGAACCTGACAACACAGAAATAAGTAAAAGAAGGGCATGCATTGATTACTTCAGTCCCTCTCATCCTTTGCACGAGTATGAATTACTGGGCTTTTACTCTGCCGCTGGACATCACTGAAGCGGCGTAAATTAGCACTAGTTTGATCATGTATAAATATCATTACAACTATATTGTATAAATATTATTATAACTAGGCCTACAACATCCTGACAATCAAAAACAACATGACATTATGTCACAGGCGATTGTCTTCTGAGTGCACCAGACATCAATGACACTCCTCATAGAGCGTGAGAAGCAGACAGTGCTGTAGGATCTTTATAATTTGTAAAATAAAGACTTGCAGGTTAAGGAAACAGCATAGGAGGAAGTTGCCGCAGGCCTTGGTGCAGATAAGAAGTTAAAAATGGTATTTATATATAAAGAGAGAAATAGGTAACTAGATAGAATAGACAGAAAAAGATTGATCTGTGCAGCAGCTGCCAAAGAACTGCGCGCTGCAGACGCAGCTGGTGTGAAAGGCAAACGCCTGCCTGCTGCTTCTGCTCTCCTTACGCACAGCTGCTCACGCACTGCTTTCGCTTGCGGTGTGAAACAGGCGTAAGTATTGCCGATGCAAGTCACGTCAGCAAATTAAAACTTCTACAAGAACCAATGAGTTTGTTTACGTCTGATAATCAATGTCTATATGTAAAAAAAAAAAGGTTAAATTAAACCTGTTTGTCATATAAATTGTTTGTGTATTTTCAGAAGACATTTAAAAGAGAAACAAATCTCTACGGTTTTATGATGTACTTCCATCTGAAACAGAATATTGAGGGCAGGGCAGGCATAGGCGGGCAGGACTTTCTTTTTTCTGTCATTTGTCAAACTTTGATTGTAGATTACCAAAACTAACTTTTGTATTTCAGTGGATTCACTTGCATGGATTAATTATTCACTTTAGGAATAACAATGAGAGCTGGCAAAACAAACATTGTATCATTTTGATCTCACACGGACTTTAAGTATGATACATTTACATCAGTTAAGTATGCTACCTGACAAAAGTAGTTTTAGGAACAGCAAATGATAACTTGACTTCTAGTTGATCATTTGGTATCAAAAGTGGCTTAAATGAAAGGCAGAGGCCTCTCGATTGCGCTTATTTTACCAAAATAAATTATGATCATGCCTTGATTTTTAATTATTTAATTAGGACAGTAAGGTCTGACTTTTCTTAGACAAAAGTCTTGTCACTTAACAGAAATAATGTACAGTATAGAATATAAAGTCATGGTGCAGTGGAAAAAGAATGAATATTGTGTATGACTCCCATGAGCTTGGAGGACTCCATCCATACATTTCTGCAATGACTCAAATAACTTATTAATAAAGTCATCTGGAATAGCAAAGAAAGTGTTCTTGCAGGACTCCCAGAGCTCATCAAGATTCTTTGAATTCATCTTCAATGCCTCCTCCTTCATCTTACCCCAGACATGCTTAATAATGTTCATCTCTGGTGACTGGGCTGGCCAATCCTGGAGCACCTTGACCTTCTTTGCTTTCAGGAACTTTGATGTGGAGGCTGAAGTATAAGAAGGAGCGCTATCCTGCTGAAGAATTTGCCCTCTCCTGTGGTTTGTAATGTAATGGCCAGCACAAATGTCTTGATACCTCAGGCTGTTGGTGTTGACATCCATTCTGCAGATCTCTCGCTCGCATACATACTGAATGTAACCCCAAACCATGATTTTTTCTTCACCAAACTTGACAGATTTCTGTGAGAATCTTGGGTCCACGCTGGTTCCAATAGGTCTTCTGCAGTATTTGTGATGATTGGGATGCAGTTCAACAGATGATTCATCAGAAAAATCGACCTTCTGCCACTTTTCCAAATGATCAACTAGAAGTCAAGTTATTATTTGTTGCTCTTACAACTGAAATCAACAACAAGACTTTTGTCTTGTATTTGAACCATTCCTTTAAAACAAAAAACAATACATTTAAGTAAACAATTCTTTAAACACCAAACAGTTAACATTTGGATTGAGCCACTGCTTTAACAAGAAACGGTTCATGATCTCATTGTTACTCTTCGAGACAGAGACCCAGACACCCTCAGACACATATGCTGGACAGCTCTGTTCCTCTGACAATGACAGAGATCTCCAGGGTGAGACATGAATGCGCTCCAAACATTGACTGCATTGCTCTATTCAACCGCTTTCTCGCTCTCTGTCCTTTTCAGTCAACCGCTTTCATTTTACAGACTCAAAATAATCTGCGAGCTTAACTGCTAACACAACTTGGCCTATAGATTGCCCTTCAGTTCGCTGTGCTTTATGTCACTTTTGCGCTTTGCTATCCTTCAAGACTTTTCGTCCTTCTCTCCCTGGCTCGACTCCACCCTGTCTTCCTCCCTCTTTCTTTTTCTTTCTCTCACTGCCACATCCACAGTCCAATCACGTGCGAATGCGGCACGATGGTGCCAGTGCCAGCTTTTTGCCAACCTAAGTGTCTGTGTGTGTCTTTGCCAGCATGAATCATTGGGACATGAGGTCACACACTTGTCATGATCTTAATCATCAGACCCCACTGTGATGAGGATCTGACTTGACCACATTTTTGGAAAGTTTTGAAGTGATTTGAATTCTCATTAAAAAGTGTCATTTAAATGAACACAATGTGACAAAGATTCAAAGTTTATCACACATATTAAAGTTTAATAGTGGCATTTAACAAAACTCTTTCTCCCTGCTCTTTCTTTTACTCCCTCGTTTCTTCTTTTCCTTTCCGTTATATCTTCTGTCACTCTTCATCTCCTCTCCTCTTCATTACCCAAACCCTCTCCCTCCCCATAAGCCTGTGTGTCTGTCTGCCGATACCTTATTCAAAAAGCCAGCGAATGGCAGGTTGCTATGGGAACTTGCTGCTTGGCAACTTGCTGGCTTGGCGATGTGCCCATCGGTTGCCAGGGCAGTGTTGTCAGTGGCAGCTAAGTGCCGTGCCAGCTGTGTGCGTCTGGATGCGGATCTATAATGTGTTCATTTTGCTTGTGTGGACATCCGTAAGTTATATGCACCGGGCAGATATGCTTTTGAGTTTGCTGAGATTTAAAAAAAAATCATACAATGTATAACTTGGAAAGATTGTCAGGTTGAATTTAAAGCAGTATGTTGTAAATCTTTCAAAATAA